>JAUZND010000676.1:0-63227 GCA_034780555.1 Coelogynopora nodosa | reverse complement strand
GGTCAGAGTCCAACTTTCGCATCCATATGTACCAATTGGCCAAATAAGAGCTTTCAAAAGTCTAACTTTCAGGGATGCCGGGATGCCTTTGTTGTTCCATATGTTTGACAGCTTCATCATGGTTGACTTTGCAACCGCCATCCTCGCACGGATCTCTGGTTTGCATGTGCCGTCTTCAGTGATATTTGCGCCTAAATATTTATAGGTTCCAACTTGTTCCAATTCTTCATTGTCAAGTTTCACGTGAATTGTTTTCTCGTGTCTGCCTGTGACCATGACCTTGGTTTTCTTAGCATTAAGATATAGCCCGTGCTGGTTGGAAGCTGCAGCAGTTCTGCTTACCATGCTTTGTAATTGTTGTTCGGAAATTGCGATAAGGACTGTATCATCCGCATAGCGAAGGTTGGATATCTTTCTTCCATTCATTGACATTCCATCTTTATCTTGAGCAGCTTCTCTCATTATGAGTTCGGTGTAAGCATTGAAAAGGGAAGGAGAGAGTATGCACCCTTGGCGTACACCTTTTCCATTTTGAAATTTTTCTGTATTACCATTGTTGACTCTAATGCACGATTCTTGATGGTTGTACAGTTGTTTGATAAGCCTGGTGATGTGCTTTGGAAAACCGAGTTTGTTAAGTGTCTGCCAAAGGTGACTGTAATCCGTGCAGTCAAACGCTTTGCTGTAATCAATATAACAGATGTAGGTGTAATGGTCGTGAGCTATTGTTTTCTCTAGGATTGTGCGCAAATTGAACAGATGATCCCTAGTTCCGCGCTTACTCCTAAAGCCTGCCTGCTCCTCTGCAATCTCTTCGGTAAGTAATTTCTTAATCCTTTCTTGAATGATAATCAGAAGTACTTTGCTTGCATGGGAAATCAGCGCGATGGTTCTGTAATTTTCACATTTTTGAAGATCTCCTTTTTTTGGTATTGGTACGTATTCCGCTGTGCACCAGTCAATTGGCCAACTTTCTGTTTCCCAAATCTTACAGCATAATTTGTGAAGTATTGCAACGGCTTTGTGTCCACCAGCTTTCAGTAATTCAATAGGTATTGAGTCTAATCCGGGTGCCTTGCCTGTTTTCACTTTCTTCAGAGCTCTTTCCACTTCTGAGACTAGAGGTGCTGGTTCCTTTTTGTCTCCCAAATCCGGATTCATTTGTGTTACTTTTGGGTCAATTTGATAGAGATTCTTTGTATATTCAAGCCAGCGCTGTTTAATCTCATCGTCATCAGTAAGAGTTCTACCATCTTTGGATTTAATGCTGGCAGCTTTGGGTAAGATTTCCCCCTTGAGTTCTTTAACTTGTTGGAACAGGCCTTTTGAGTTATTTCTTTTCGCTTGTTCTTCAAGATTGTCGCACATGTCTTCAATCCAGTTCTTCTTGTCCTGTCTACATGCTCTTTTCACTTTTTTGTTCAGTTTTTTATATTCCTCGCTGTTGATACCTCTTGTTCTGGCTTCTCTTCTTTTGGATGCTAAATCTATTGTGTCTTTTGATGTACTATATTTAAAAACATTTGTAAACATATTTTGTAAGGTATCCATGGCGTTTGTTCATGCCAGTTGGATATAAAGTTTTTAATTTTGTTATTTAATGATCTTCGATTAATTCCCTGTCTTCTTCAGTTCATGAACAGTTATTGAATACTATGGGGATATTAATGTCGCTTATACATATTTATGTTTATAGAATTAAAATGCTCTGTGGTTACGATATTTTTATAATTTTGATTGATTTGCTAAACTCTCTCATAATGTTTTTCCTGTTTATTGGACTTAGTTGGTTGGTTTTGAAGTTTATTTCTAGAAAACTTAGACAGGTGTTACGTCGGGATTTTTTGCATTTATTATTTAAAGTGTGTTTAATATAGTTACTTATATTTTGATAATTTAGATCAGTTTTAATTAATTTATAATGCAATCTTGGGAATTTGTGATATGCCACAAAGGGGGCTTCGGGGAAACCTTAAATGAACTATTTCTTTTTATTATTGCTATTAGTTATTAGTTTTTAATTTATGATTATAATGTAATATAGATTGTAAAGTGCTTAATCGAGAGGGTGCAATAAGTCACAATAAGTCACACTGGTATTTTTAAATTTTATTTTTGTGGTATTATTGTATAATATAGAAAGTTTTTCCTATTGAAAACTTAGCTAGATACATTTTCCAATTAAATCTTTAAGGTGACCACGATTTAAAAGGTAATATTATATAATTAAAATGAAATATTTTAAGACGAAGAAATTGACTTTTATTATTCTACTTTGTAATGTTTTGGACGACAACTTTCATGTTTGAGATATAAATTAAAATCGGTAGATTTATTATAAGTTTGAAGATGCCTTTTTAAAAATAATATTCATATCTAAGAAGTGAATTTCTTTTGTGCTATAATTAACATAATAAGATAGTTTTTTTGCTTGTAGTGTACTTTAGTATAAATAGTATGAATTCTTCTAAATCACTCTAAATTATTTTATCATCATTTAATTTTTCACACAAATTATTTAAACAATTATAAAACCCTTAGTAAATAAAGTAATAAAAAATAATAGCATTAACAATAATATTTTAATTGAAAATAATACCACAATTAAAAATAATAAAAATGTTCGGAATAAGCGGGAAAGGATGGTAGTCTATTTATCATTATCATTGCATAAAATTACTGAAAATCAAATAAGTCTACCATCACCAAAGTATTTCAATAAATTTTCTTTTTTAGTTGCTATGTTTAAATTCTATAAACGTTCATGCATTGAAGAATATTTTTCTCGTCGTCAAATACAAGATAAACAAACGATCTCCATTTATTATTGACTTTTATTACAAAAGTAATAAATAACAGAATAATACACTTGATAACCTGAAAGTGAAGATAGAAATATCCTTCTGAAAAATTATATTGGGTCAGTTTTTAATGATGTATTAAATTTATTAAGAACTCTTAAATACTCTAAAAATTATTTATGAGAAACGTAAGAAAATGCACTAATTGAATTAATTAAAATGAATAATAAAGTTTTCAAGTTGACTGCCATAGGTGGGGCAATTGTTACATTAAATAATTATTGATAATATATACGGGAAATAAATAATCAATTTTAAAAGTAAAGAATTTTGTGGAACATTTATATTTATATATACAGAATATTTATTAGAAATGTACAAAACCTATTTTACAACAGAATAATAATTTAAAACGCCTATCACCTAATAAATCATGTAAATAAATATGTTATGTATTGCCAAAGAGTCATACATGTTGAAAAAATTCACCTGGAATACCAATTGTATCTGGGAATAGTATTTATACAGAAATTATATCCCATTTTTGTGACTATTATCTACGTATTTTTGTTAAAAATTGTTTATCCTCTGCTAAAGATAGTACCGATTTTATTACGAAAATATACAATATTAAAGACCTTCAAAATAATGCATTGGACGTCAATTAACATTATACCAATATTTACCAGAAGAAGGCATAATAGTAATAAACTAACAAATGAAAAAACAAACTAACAATATTAATATTACATGTGTGGTCTGTAAAATTTAATATTAAAATAAAAATATTTCAGATTTGCAAATCAAATTTATTTACAAAAGAAAGGTACAGTGATGGGAACTTCAGTGACTACCAAATATGTAAACTTTTTTCTGACTAAAATATAAACTGATATTCTGCTCGAACATAAATTAAGCACAGGTAAACATCTATTACTCGGCTTAAATATTTAAATGATACATACTTTATAAAGCAATATTCTTAAAATGATTTAGAATAGTATATAACATTTATACAACATCAAACTACAAGCAATATAATGAATAGACTATTTATTATTATGTTAATTTTAACACAAAAGAGGTTCATTTCTTAGATATAAATATTATTTTAAAAAGAACATCAATCTTTTTACTAAACCTACTGATTCTAATTTATATCATAACATGAAAGTTGTCATCCAAAACATTACAAATGGGGAATCATCAAAAGTTAATTCCTTCGTTTTAGAAGTATATTTTCTTATAATAAATTTTTTATTGAAAGATTTATAGAAATGAAAAATCACTTCTTAAATAGTGGTTATCCTAAAGATTTATTTGGAAAAAATATCCAGCTAAGTTTTCAACAGGAAAGACTTTCTCTTTTATACAATAACACACAACCAAAAGAAAAGAATACCATGATTGTGACTTATCAACTTCAATTAAACACTTTACAATCTTACTATATTACATTATAATTATAAACTAATAGAAATAATATAAATTATTATTTCATTTAATGTTTCCCCAAATCCCCCCCTGTGGCAAATCACAAATTGCCAAGTGTAACACTAAGAAACTCACCCTAAATAATACATGAGGTGAAAAATCTCGATGTAAACCTAAGTTGTCTGGAACTAAACTCCACAACAAACCAAATAAGTGGACGTAAAATGATATTTATAATAGCGGTAATTATATAACAAAATATAATACATGGTATAGTATGTAATATTTGTAAATCAATGTATGTCAAACACGAAGAACATTATCAGAGTGTTTTGCAAATCAAAACTTAAAAACAAGTTTTGAAAACAAAATTATAAAAATATCTCAACCGCAGAATATTTTGAATTAATCTATAGACCATAATATAAGCAGTAGTAATATCAGCATGTTATGTATCAAAATCTGATGAACATTATGATCATTATTTATCAAAATAAAAACTTTACATCCAACTGGAATAAACAAATGCCATGAAGATTTTAGTAAATATTTGTACAAATGTTATTAAATATAGTATACTTATTACATTTTAATTATATATTTGTATATGTGTAATTATAATCTAATTATATACTACAGATGTATACCGTCTTTTATACATTGTTAATTAGTTTATTATACATTAATTTTATCTTAACTTTAAAAATCAAATTTTTAATGTCAATCTAAGCATCTTTATATAAACAATAATTTATTCTGAAATTCAAACATTCAAACAATTAAATATTACATTTTTGTGTAACTTCTTTAATATAGATTATTTATATGTTATATATTTCATTTTTAAATATTTAATTTTTACTGTTTCCTTTGACAATTATTTATTAATGACAAAGCAAAAAAAAATGTGTTGTGCATATGCTCCTCAAACGTACACAAACTATATTTTTTCTACTGTCCTGTTACCATACCACCAGTTTAATTCTTCATTTTCAAAATCCCATAAGATAATTTTAGATCATTATATAATATTTTGTAATATAAATGTCAACATAGTATGTTTTTGTCCTAATTATGTTGATATTTAATATTACAATATAAATCATATTATATATATATGTGTGTGTATCATGTGTATCACTATTTGTGACAAATATTATATGTAAGATAGTTTAATAATACATAATATTTATAATTTTTTTTACTTTTTATGGTAATCCTATTTTTTTCAAAATTTAATGTAATAGAATAGATTTAAAATAAATAGATTAATGAGATATTAGACCTATTTGATGTTAGAAAGCTTTAAAAAAAACCGGTAACACAATGTTTCCATTATAAATATCTCGCTTAAATAAAAGACTAATCATCTCGCCATGTTTTTTCATCAAATGAAATAGATAACCATTTTTTTCGCCGAAAATAATTAACGTTTCAGTAAGCAACCACATACCTACTAGATGAAGCTAACGAATCCATTAGTATTATCTCAATGCACTATTGGGTTCAGGCAAGCTTAATTACTGTAATCTAACTGCTATATTGAGTTTTTGGAAAATCAAGTAGCAAGTCTACCTTGTACATTAAAATTGTTAGCTGGACATTTTGTAATATCAGATATATATAAATTGATGCTACATTGATGTTACGGATGTTACATTACTATTCGGTCAAATTAATAACTCTGTATTGTTTTCATAGTACACATTTTAGTTTTTACAATATGAAATATGTAAGACATTGATAATTTTTTTTAAATAATATGTTTCGATAAAAGTTAAGAATTGATTGATTACAAATTGCAAATTATATTTTGTTAGTGTTGATTTTTAAAGATTGCATTTCATTTATTTATTATTTCTATACTAGAGATATCATTCATATAATTCAATAAGAAAAAAAAATTCAAAACACAAAAAATAATATGCAACATCAAGAAATCACAACAAAAAATTATTTTAGTTAAGATCTACCTACATTAAGCATTATAAAATATAAAATTACACTCGAGTCCAGAAAATGTACCGTGTATAAAGTATGTATCCTTTTATATAACGTAATAATCCACTTCATATTTATCCTTCAATACGTTATCAACATACACTGCATAAATTGCACAATTTTACACTCTCTGTAAACTACAGATACAATAAAAAATACTGCAAAATAGTTATTTTAAAATTTGAATAGAAATAAAAAATTTAAAAAAGATTAGGCATATCGTCTACCTGCTACATACTCACAGTAACAGAGATTCACATATTTGATAATTGAAGTTATATTATACATATGTTCTACTATTTTAAGTTCGATATTGTACCTTTTTTTTCTTCTTATGTATACTGTTATTTAGAATTATTTAGAATTGGTCAAAACTAACAACATGACTATGATGTATATTATAAATTACAGTACACTAACAAATTATAAAATACAAGTAACCATGGACTAGACACGAAACTATATATATATATTGTATATACGTGTGTGTGTACATATACGAACCTATATATACAGGTTAAATTTGATAGATGTAGGTTAATTGTTGGTTGTGATAAATGTGTTTGGTTGTAATAAAATAACAATTACAAAAAAAAGTATGTTATGAAAGACAATAAATGGGAAGTATAAATAATTATAACAAAGAAAATTTAGATTAAACGAATTTTCCAATGAATCGGCCTATGAAACCCAGTTGAAGTAAAAGTGCTAAAATAGTTGTAGACGTAAATACATCATTTTATTTTAATACAAGGACAAATTTATATTTATGTTACTTGTAACTGTAATAACAAAAACTTTTTTTAATCTGTCACTTGACAAAAATACGTTCAGTTATTTGGGAATATATAACAATTAAAAGAATAATTAATTTATAGAATATAATAATGAAGTCTTATTTGAATAATAAAAACAACCTAAATGAACGATTACAATCTATAGTATGTCCTGTAAGCGGCTTCGTTATGTCTTTTGTTGTGGAATTCAATAAAATATTATGCCCAAAGGGGGAGAGGATTCCTTTGATTAGGAATTTTTGTTACTTTTGAACTACATATATGATATATGGTACAAATATTGATGCAGACATTAGACGAGGATTTGAAGTATAAAGTCGGTCAGGTCTCATATTGATGCTCCAGGGCATCAGGTAAAAAACAAAATGTATTATTTCAAAACGCGAAAAATCCGTTCTTAAGCTTCAGAGGATTTATTATAGTGACAATTTCAATAGAAATGTACTTACTTATGCAAATGAACATGCTCTATACATTTAATAGCAATGCGATTTACATTGTACTATTTTAAATTTCTGAGACATATAGGCCAGACATTCGAAATTGCAATACCTTCAGAAAATTGTCCTGGTGACTGCTCCAAAGGCATTAATATATTTAAATATAAAATCAAGTTCTGTAACAATGTTATTTATGCCTATACAAATAAATTAAATGTTCTTCTATAAATTATTAATATAATAGTAATAACATTAGCTTTTATCATAAATGTTTATCTTCTACTATTACAAATATACTAACTACATATATGTACTACTTATGTACAGATAATATGTACTACTTATGTACAGATAATATGTACTACTTATATGAATTCTATAATTGTAATTATTGGAATAAATAACGCTTTTCGAATTTTTATTTCTGATAACATCAAACAACGGCTGTGTTAGAAATTTCGTATCATTTGAAGTAATACTTGTTGAATAGATAGTTTAACTCATAGTTAACTGTATATCAAAAAAGTTGTAAAGCTATTTTACAAAATATAAAATAAAAAATATATATTTAACTGATAAAACTTAAACTTAAAATAAGAATGTAAACGATGTATAACTCCTAATTATATATTTAATGAATTTTTGACATTTCTTCGTAGTTTTATTACAAGAGTGGTTTGAAGATACTAATAAATTATTATTTAAATACTGTAAAAAATAAATATTTAAATTTAAACATTCAGTTTGATAAATAGATAGAAGGTGTCATTATTTGTAAATTATCAAGAATTCCTCTAAATATGATTATATGTAACATAATAGATTTTTAATATAACTTGGTTAGTAAATATTAATAAGTAAAATTTTAAATTGTTATCATATTATGTATCATTGCAAGATATGATAATATATACTGAAATAATTCTTTATTTTATTAAAAAAATTATTAATTGGTTTATTTATTTGATAACGTAACCCATTCATGATCCCGATTAGTAAAATATATAAATAAATTATATCATATTATTATATATATATATTATTATTTATAATTTATAAATCTTTACTATCCATTTATATTGAAAATAAAGTTTTAAATAATCATATTAAGAGGAATTCTTTATGAATTATAAATAATTATACATTCCATCTATTTATCAAACTGAGCGTTTAAATTTAAATATTTTTAACCACTTTTTTTAATAAGACCGCGACGGAATGTCGAAAATTCATTAAATATATAATTTGGAGTCGTATACATTTTTATTTTACTTATATATAATAAAACTCCAACAAACCAACATTCATATTAAATCTTACCATAAATATAATCAAAAATATATTATAGCAGTATTAATTAAAACAATTTATGATCGTTATTTTTTAAATCAACAAAACATTAAAAAAATTATAATAACATCATAGATATTCAATGAATAAAAAAATGTTAATGAGCATTATTATCGATGAACATAATTTGTTGGACAAGTATTAACATTTTTGTAATTAAATTCAGTAAATAAATTTCTATGTTTCGTTTTTAAACTTTTTTGGTTTAATCTAAAAATGGCTTAAACATGACATAATAATCGATTGATAACGATATGATAAGAAATTTGTAAGTAATATTAATAAATTGATCATAATAGAACTGTAGTTCTAGCTAAATGTTTTAACTGCCTATTTAAAATACAATCTACCAAATCCAAAAAGCGAAAACTTAATTGAGAAGAGATAAGTTCAAAAATATGAGCAGGTGCTACAATTGTAAATTGAGAGCACACCACCGACCACTATTCCTATAGTTTAACACCTAATTAATGCTGTAGGGAAATTAAGAACGATGTCCACCAAGCGCAAGGCGACAGGACGCGACGCTACGTTCCCCTAAAAGTTGATTACAAACATTTCAATGAGGCAATTAACACTGAGCGCGAAACGGCGCGACGAAACTGAAAATGAAATTATTCAACATTTTCTAAGATTCCGCATGACGAAATGCATATTTCAATACAAGCAGGCTGTAAATTATGTAGAAACATCAAAATATGACACGTCACGTCATGCTTGTTGAGAACTGAAGCTAATTATTCGTCGCATCGCGTCGCGCTTGGTAGACAGCCCTTTAAAGAAGTTTGAAGTGAGCTTAAATTAAGAAATTATATTGTCATAACATTAAATAGTCGTTACCCCGTTGTCATGGTAATAACCGCTACCTTCTTATAATGGATTTTTTGTGAAAAAATCAGAAAACTATAGGAAATTCTTTTTTTGCTCAAGTCCAATTAAATAATCCAGAAAATACATATATATAAGTATACCATTGTGTCACCATCAACATGCACTGTATGTTCAAGAAAAAAAAGTAAAGTATTATTTTTAAAGATAAATTGATGATCAATCTTTTTTTACCTGACGTCGAGTTAACGGGTTTTTCCAGGTTCCAATAATATATTCAGTGTTCGTAAATTTATTTAAAAAATGCTATTTATTGATTATCACATTTATTCATAATTTTTCTGTACATTGTGCTCTCTGACTCCCCTTGTACCATTCCATTAATTTTTACACAACTCCAATATAAGTGTTCGCAATTTGCGATTCATTACGGTATATTGCAATTCATTAGAAGATTGATTATGCATTTAAACATGTTCAATTTCTGAAGTCTGATGTTAGACATGATTAATGTCTGATTTTTAATGTTAACCATTTTTATCGGTCTATAAAATTCAACCGCAAATGACGCGACAGTCAGTTGCCAATAAGACGTATTGCGATTCAGTTTTCTATTCCGTAGTATAACCGTAAAGGGGTGATTGAAACATATTTACATATTAAATAATGACACGAATTTAATCGAATTATATATTTATTTGCATTTTAAGGTATTATTTTACACCGTTTATATATACGTATATATAATGTATTTCTATATAGTATTTCTGTATTACAATTTTTGACGCATTTAAAACAGAAAGTTTTACTATTTTAAAAATTGTTCTGATGATTTGTTTATCCTAAATCTATATTAGTTGACAAAATCTATATATAAATAATGCAAAGATTTGATGATGATTATTTACAATAAAGGACGGAAAATATCTGTAGAAAATTTAATTGATAATTTTTTCGTTGTTAATTATGCAAAAATATATATCTATAATACAATAACATGATTTAGTTCTTAACACATGCGCTGTCTATTATGTAATATAATGAATAGGAAAAATATGCGAATCATATATTACAAAAATATATAAGGTGTAAAAGCGAGGAAGTATGTAAGTAACTATGAGTGCTTTTTTATTTAACAATAGTCGATATATATAACAATATATATATATATATATATCAAGGATAAGTAACCAATTAAATATTAATCAATGACATGAAAATATATTAAGATATAGCGAGTATTCCAATGGGAACAAAATACATTACAACAAAAAAACTCAAAAAAAATATATTTAACAATCCGATTAATGACTAAACTTTTGAAAGTGAAACATTCTCACAAATACGTCCCGCATGTTATTATTCATAGCGATATAAGTAATTGGGTCCGTTACCGCGTTTAAACCCACTAGAGCCATCGCAAAAACTTGATAGTGAATACCCAGAGGGCTCAGGAGAGAAATACCGAACGGTACAAAGGAGAGTGCAAACAGTCCCGTAACCAGACTCATCATTTTGATCAGTTTCAGATCTTGCGCATTTATTGTCCGTGGATTGTTCATCTCCGCATTACTTCCAGCACTACCTGCATGATTCTGAATTCGATTCCGACTCTGACGATAGAAGTAATAAATGCGAATATTCATTAGTAGTATCAAAGTAAATGGGACAAAAATGACAGAGTTTACGGTAATCAACTCATATAATCCTTCCTTAAACTTGCACACCATGTAGTTCTCATTAAAACCGTACGCGGCGATTGATGGTACAACTACGGGAGTAAGAATAATTGGTGCTGTAAATAACTGCACAGCAATGACAACAAAAATAAAAATCTTATTTTTTCTCAACATCATTTTGCGGTACCAATGAGTGTGCATTATACAAATGTAGCGGTCCACACTAATAGCCATCAACGAGTTAATGCTCATAATAGTAAACCAATAGTTAAATGGTGCGCCAATAGAGCAGATCCGATTTTTAGTTTGATAACTCCCAATAACGTCGATTGCCCCAACTTCACTAACGGTATGACAAAGCAGCATTGTGCTATCAGCAATCGCTAGGTGAAAGAGGAGGAGATTACCAAAACTCCAAGATTTCAGCTGAATCAGTGTCTTTAGAGCAACAAAGTTCAATAAAAATCCCATTGGTGTGATAACACAACGCGGAATATAACGACATAGATAAACACTCACTGGTACGTTTGAGTTTAAGTCTTGTTGAAGTGTTTCTAAAGTTTCATTTGAAGTTTCATTTTCCGCCCACATGCTTGAAATTGTTATGCAAATAAAAAGTAGAAACTGCACAATGAAAACGGTTAACATAACATTTATTTATGAATCCTTTCTTCATGGAATATATATATCCAATCATCGGTCTTAATAGTTTGCATTGGCTGCCGTTTTGACAACACTATTTTAAAGTAAACTAGGGTATTTAGGAAACAAACTGGCTGTACGTTTAACTTTTATATTAATTAAGACACCGTATATAAGTATGATAATTTAAAAAATAATAACTTCACAAATACACGAGTGGAGAAAATTATTAAATTGTGTAAGAATCATATTATTGGGGCGGGCGGGTTGTGACATATAGATAAATTTGCCTCCAAGTTGCAAATGCTTTAGATGAACCCGTTATTTTATATGTATTTATTATATATAATAATAATAAAAATAAGTAAGCACTAAGCGCAGAGCCTGTACAAACAGCGGAGAGACAGAGCACTACCGGTTTCGAGCTATTCAGCTCTCATCAGGCACCCTAGTCTCCCTACTGATGACTGGAATGCAAGTAGTGCTTATTAAAAACCCAAACAAATAGTCAAAAAAAGCAATTTGAATAGTAAAATATCAGAGGTAGTAATTCAGGGATATCCACCAGCAAAAACCACATGATGTGCATAAGAAAAAGTGTTTGACTAAAAAATTGATTGTTACCTTTCGAAGTCTTCCTAATATATCTATATTCATTCTGACTTCTACAATGTTACATTTAAGTAGAATGAAAAGGTAGCAATTGTAGTAAACTAAAAACTCTAATTTGTTGTTATACATTTATAGCAAATAATTTAAAATAAATGTTTCTCACTCCTCCACTCACTAACATGTTCACTGATTATCTAAAACACTTTCGTTTTATGGAATAAAATATGCAATTTGTAATAAATGGTACATAGATAAAATAATGCACATCATTAATGAAAAATATATAAATGAATTTTGATAGACACAATAATCGACAGGTAAATCCATCTGCATTCCGGTTTCGGGATATTTGCCCCTCATCAGTACAGAATAGGAATCGAACATACACCCAGTGATCTGTGACATAGAACCCTCCTACCACTAGGCCAAACCTTTCCGATAATTCAAAAACTTCAGATAATTAATATAGTTTCCATAAAATAGATTTTTATTTTAATAAAAAAAAAATTATATCTCCATGAAATATGATTGAAGCAGTCGAGAAGATATAAAGTTAATTCCAAACTCTTAAATCCAAATTGTTAAAGACTCAGAAGGGTCATATAGTTAACTGTTTTTATTATTTTGTAAATATGATTTATAGGAATAGGAACGAATGACTTTTTCGAATTTAAATTTTATCGTCGGATAAAATATAAAATAAACTTAAAATCCACCCCAAACTGCCACTTGAGCGAAACGGTTACTACAAAGTTGAACAATTTCGTTAACAAAAAGTCTATGAATAGTTGTCAGATAGATTTGTCATAAGAGATCTGTCATCATGATTTGAAGCATTTATTGAATTCATTGACCGTTTTTAAGTACAATAAACATATACCCTTCAGATTTGTATATATTTGGCTAAGTTTCGTGATTCAGGGCTATGCTTTTGCTTCAAATTCACTACATTCTGTTTATCATATTTGACTCCTTTACAATGCAACACGTGCTGTGATTTTATTGCATTCAATGGCAGTTGAAAGAGTTACTGTCATTTAAATACGGTATAATTTTGGTTTACCGCTATACATAATTAACATTTACAAATAAGAATAAGTAATTATTACATATTTATAAAAAATGTAATTTTACATTATATAGATTCTTAGTCAAACCGTCACATTAACGTCACAAAATATACCAACACGGGGTAGTTTTACTGTTGAAATCTCTGAGTAAAATAAAAATATGAGTTAACTTCACAAAAAAGGTAAATATTATTTTTATTTTTCACGCCTAGAAGAATCAGTTTTAACTGTAGTCCAATGTTTCAAAAACGTTCATAAAAACATATCTTGATGACTACCCTAAGCATACTTCACAAACTTATTGATTATTTTTAATAGTTTATGATATCAGCATAGAAGAAATTCGTATTATTGGATTATCCTATGATAATCCATATAATGTATATTTCACATAAATATTAAATTGCCATAAATTTTCTAGATAATTATTTTAATGATTTTTTTAAATTATTGAAGAAATTTAAAGCAATTTGAATTAAATCAATCGCTCGGTTTACCTGATGTTTACCATAAGCGTCACTTTAAATGTTAATTTAAATACACATTTTACAAAGTTCTACATCAAACATAGGCGTTCTGTATAAAATTTCGTAATTGTCTATTTCTAACAAAAGAAGATATTTTTTATTGATAGACTCTTGTTTATACCAATTACTATCGCACGAGAGGACAAAGAGAATTTTTCTAAAAAGTTCGCATCGCGATTGATTTTTTATTTTGATCTCAGCTGTCATTTTCACAACATATTGTAATTAGTATTTTGAATATTTTAAATATAGTATGAAAACATTTAGCTTTTTTACTTGGTTTTATTATTTACGCCTTATACAAATCGACTTCACTTCTTTTTAGTTTACAAAAATATTTTCTAATATACGTGGTAGAACTATTATTTGTGCACAAAATAAATAGTAGTTTTATTGATTAAAATATTTTAATGAATATTTCGATTTTTCACGAAATTCTCAAAAAACTCCTTGTTTCAATGGTTAAAAGATAGCTACTGAAATCAAGATATTTAAGGCATAGTTTTATTATAATCTTGCCAACCAGATAATATGTTTTTCATCGAAATTTACCGTTTTATGTGCATCTACATTGGAAATACATTAAAAAATTAATAGTAATATTTAACCAATAAGATGTAATATATTTAAATAGCACTATAATTAAAAGGCACATATTTTAAACAAAAAACACTTCTTGTAATAATTTGATTTATCAAATTCTAGATTAGACAACACAAAGAAAATATTTTTATCATAAAAGTGTTTGATATTTATAAAAGATATCGTCAGATATCGTTAAAAAATTATACTTGTTAACAACAAAAAAGTGTTAAATCGATTTTTCAAGAAACAATTTAAGTGTTAAAAATATCCAGTCCAATGTGTTAAAGTTTCAAATTAATCATGAAAATACTTGCTGAATACATCTGATGGAAATAGCGAGTAGTCTTACCTCAACCTCTTGCCCTTTCTACCGTTAATGGAAGATGTATATATGTATTATCTATTTATAATTATTAGTTACAAGTTACGAGCCATGTTACACGTAAACTTTGCTATGAAACAAACATTTATTCAGTTAAATTGTATTTTTAATTAACAGATATGTAATAAAAATAAAAACCGTTTGTTGTATATGGCCATTACTTTATAATATTATACGTGTGCATTTTGTATATATACGTTAGTGACTTGTACTCACTAATAAAGATGTAGTGCTTATAGGTTTGTCTGTTCGCCATTCCTGTTTAGTACGCTAGCTTATTCAGCATAGTAGCATATATTTGATTATTACTGTGTTCTATAGTTACATGTATTTAGTAGACTGGCTGAAGTTACATATATTTACCCTTGTCGGGAATGTGAACACTGATAATAAACGGTTGTCTGGTATCTCTAACTTGTCTTCTTTTACTTTATATCTACAATACACATACCAAAACAAGATATATATATATATATATATATATATATATAACAAAGTAAAAAAACAGTATATTCTTGGTTTTTTAAGGTTTTAAAAAATTAAGTGAGCTGTCTTGTGATCGTTTCCTACTTTGTCATAATATTTAAAAAAATCGTTCAACCTTTTTTTATGTACCACAATCTAAACAAAAGTAAAGTATAGTTTAACAACGTTTAATTATTCACATAAATGCAACCTACGCGAATTATCCGATTTTGTTTTTTTATTCCAATTTCACGACTATAATAGAATAATATTATAAAAACTGACAAATAATAATACGACCAAGACAACATCACCAATCTTATATTAAGAAAGTACACAATAATGAATAACTTCAAGATTACACAATGAAAAAAAATTATTTATCATTTATAAAATATTATAATATTAACGTTACGTTATATAGTAATATATTAATGTCATTATAAAAAAAAGGTATGGTATAACCACCTCTGAAGAATACTTGAAAATCAAAAATTAAAAAGTTGCTGAAGAGGAAAGTCGTTAGAGAGATTGCGATTTTATGAAAATGTCAATAATAACCGCACATATTTTAACTATGAATGGGTTATGTGAGTAAAACCAAATCATTACATTTTTGTTTGTTTGTTTAAATTTAATGTATTATTATTATTAATTTAAATATTCAATTGCTAAAATCAAAAGAATTTACAAATAATATTAAAAATTCCAATAATAATCAATATTTAATAAACAAATGAACTTAAAAACGCATGTACATATATTTGGTTAAAATGTTACAAATATTAAACCCTTAAAACTATGCTCACTATATTAATTAAACATTTGTTTAAAACAAAATCTTTTTTTGTTGTTGTAGAAATCTGAATAAATGGTAGCCTGCAGCCTCAATTAAAATAATGCATAAGGCTAGACATGCATTGATTAAAAGATTTTGTTCACATGATTAAAGCTTTTTTCCAAAGCCCGCCATTTCTATTGATATACATTATATGAAAAACATTATATACGTGTAAATTTGTAACGAAAGCAATTGTTTTCTGGTAAATTTAATATTGTATCGTAAGAATTTCAAGTTTTTCTCAATATAATTGTTTCTTGTTGGAAATTATTCTAACATTATACACAATAAATTGTTTCAAATAAAGGTTTCCAGTTTTGATATAACTAACTGTATTGATAACAAACTATATGTGTGTAATCATTATTTGATGGGAAACATGTATCTTAATATCAGTCAAATGAATCAATATTTCTGGTTATGTTAATATATATTATTTTGTGTCAGTACAGTATCACTAGTAAAACAAATTGCAACAGAAAGATTTCAAGTACACCTCATTTTATGCCGAATGACGTATTACAAGTTTTCTAAAATCAGTTTATGTATTAATTCTTTTAAAATAAATCTCTAAGGTATCTACCATTTACCTGTCAATTAGTAGACAACATGATTTCATTCCACGAAAATGTATTACAAGTGAGTACCTAGTTTTATCTAGTATCGTCATTGAAATTAAACAGATTTCTAAATTGTCCGAGATTTTGATTTTAAATTTATTAAAGGTACCTAACAAAATTCTAACTTAGCTGGAAAATAATAATGTCATTTTTTTACAAATACAAGTTAATATGATCGGCAACGTATTTGTATACCATTGGTTTAGGATTTAATTATCGAATTAGGATGTCGATCATATCGAACCTATCATGTCAGATCAAATCGAACATATCGAATTAGGATGTAAAAAAGTCATGTGAGGATCTCAGATGATCTTGAAAACATTATTTGAAAACAGACAAACATTACAATTTTTCTGCAGGATAGCCAAGCAAAATAAAAACAAAATATCTCTGACATTCCCCTGGAGGTTATTGACGGATTACTTGAATGTCTGGAAATTGGTAAGAACATTTATCAAGAGTATGTTGAGACCAAATTACAGGATAATGAGAAGAACCTACATGATGCACTCCCTACCAACCGCAAGACTGTTTTTGTGAAACATACGTCTAATCCGTCAACAGAGAAGAAATCTATTGCGAAAAGGAATGCTGCAGAAACGATTAGGTTCAATGACTATGCTAGAAAAAGAGGTACAGCCTGCTAGAACTCCTGAAGTATGAATTGACCAGCACTTCCAAATTCCTCACCACTGAAAAGAAAGATGGCATAAAATTGCAGTAACCCGATAAAGCCTCCTTAGCAAGGGATCTTGTCAATTAACTTCCACAGGAAGTTAAGGAATGTAAAGAGTGACGCTTAGATGACAATAGTGGACTTCATGACACTTGTGCTTAAACTACCAAATGAAAAAGATGAACCTTCACACATTCGGTGAATTAGCACAGATGAATGAAAAACACAGATGTCTTTGTCAACCTCATATTCCCCTTCAAAAAATCTGGCAAAACTGCAAAAGTTGTACGTTAAGCTTGTTAACCGGAAAACAAAGAAAATTGTACCAGTCCACCTGTTGGTTGATCAACTAAACAACGGTTTGATGAAGTCGAGTTCATGAAGTCTCTGACAAATTATCTGAATACGACCGCTGGAAGAGTTTGTAAGTGGGTAAATGTCTCACATAGAATACTCTGTGTACGTCTCTGTTCAAGACTTTTCACGGATCTGTCGACCTAATAAACAATAATATGATTCAGGTGAAACAAATACCTTACGTGCTTATAGGACATTTCCAAACTGATGACTTGGACGGAGAATTCGGTGTTATTCGACAACTCAGTGTGGGCTTCTTCTTCATCTCCGTCGAACAAGTGCTTTACTCGGTCCGTTTCAGGCGGCCTTGTTTGATGGACATTGTATTCAACTCAACTGGCCACCGCTCTGAATGTTGCATTTCCTCATTCTCCCTGAATGAACTGGATTCCATGCACTCAGTTATTTTATTGTGGATAACATAACTAATATGGATAAGTCTACTCTTCTGAACATCATTGGCTATATCATATTCAAATAAAACCTAGCAAAATCATCCACCAAGGAGAATTCTCTAGCTAATGAAGACTTCGTTTCTCTTGTTTCAAGAGGAAAACTTGTTTATCCAACTGACGAACTATTCACAACATTCACTTGCTTCGCATAGGCATGTTTCTGTAATACATCTGCCGAATGTACTAAAAAATGCACGGAAGCATTTTAACATCTCCATGACTGCTTGTCTTTATCCCCCACAAAAATTCCGGCCATTTGTCGATGCTTTGCAAATTGTTTTTTAAGGGGCTTGTTTCCCGAGAAACGGACATTGCCACGGCAAACATGGCATCGAAATTGAGACGACAGTTTGCCAATTAACGATTAGTATACTACAACTTTTGAGACTAGAAGAATCTTGTAATGTGTCAATTATATATAATTAATGTATGCAATAAATATAATGTAAGTATATGTAATGTAATGTGTAATTATTTCGCTGACTTAGCCACCAGTTCTGAGGAATCCTATTATATCCTGTCATTAAGTAAATCTTGTTATTAAACTTAATAATGTTAATCGTAAAAATTTTATAAATTATAAAATTATAAAATAAATACAGTGATGCTAATTTTTTATATTGTTGCGAGACATCTTTTAGTTCCTGATTTAATAAATTGTGCAATTTATTTAAATAGGTTACTTTTATAAGCAATAGTAGCATAATGAAGTTAACTAGTTAAAATAAGTATATTATTGTATTATTAGGTACATTACTTCTGTATGAAAATACTATTTAAAACAATATTTAATAACAAAATAACAGTGAATTCATAATTTTATTAATTTTTTTAAATCATTGACCAAAATAATGTTTTTAAAACTCGTTTTTGTATAATCAACAAAAATATAATTTAGAATTTAACAAAACAAACTATATTAAACATATTTTGTATTTAATTTAATTTAATTAATTTCATTTTATTTTTTAAATGTCTTGTTTTTAATAAAGTAATAATTATTACATCATGTAATAGACTTTAACAATTATTAAATATATTTTCAACGTTTATGTTTTAATAGTTAATATTAATGTTAAAATAATTTCAAATATAGTTTAAAAGATTATTTACATTTTAAGAAACTGATTATGCCAAAACAATTGACTGTTGAATTGAAAATGTTTAGAATTTCCAGGAAAAGCTTAAAAATGTTACGCAAATTTAATAACAATATGATGAATTATATATGATAGGTTTTGAAGTTGAAAGAAAATTATTTCTGAATCTTTTCTATTATTTCTTCTTTTCTTTAAAGCGATTGAAGATGCATTATACTTATTTTCGATATTTAGCAAGTGTTTCAAAATTTAAGTTCAACCGGAAGTTGACTTTTATTGATCCTTACGGATAAAACAAAAATGTATGTATACGTTATTCCCCAATATTTTGTATTACAAAATAACATATATGTATATATTGACAAATTTCATCACAATTATATATAACATTATAATAAATGTAAATGTTTTAAAGTTTTCTCTGCTCAAAGTATGAATTTATAAGACAGTAAATTGGTATTCACTCATAAAATTAAATATTTTAAATTAAATAAATAAATACTTATTATTACTCTCAACTCTGCCAGATATACTATGTTCAATTATATAGATATTTGAACTGTGGTTTGTTTGTTTTTCAATGCTCATATTCGTCGGCACTACTTCCTGGCAAACAAGATAACGCGTATACCCGTGTTCAACTGTTCGTTCATTTGTATGATTAGGAACAAACAGAACACGTTTATAAGTATATATACATATGTTTTTACTCAACGGCCTTGTTATCTCATTGGTTTAATTCACAAACTTTATTCGAAAAACAAATCGAAATGCTATTCGAAATAACTACTGATGAAAGAATAAAATTAATTTTTAGATAATTTTAAATCATTTTAACATTCATTAAGCCTGTGAACTTAAGGACCTGAGTATATCATATACTATTGACATAAAAAGACATTATAAACACCTTTAACATAATAATAATACCAAAGGAACTAGATTTAACAGCAAGAAGATTTCAAAATAAGAAGAAACTCCCTTTTAATTGCAATGTCTAGTAAAAATGTTTTCATTCACAGTTCAAATTCAACACACATAAATAACCACATATTTTGCATTCGATTTAGTCCCAGATTTTTGATTATTCCCGCAGGATTACTCATGAATATGTTAGCCATTAAGACCATGTATACATTGAGAGTGTGAAACTTTAGTAACCTTCTGCTCATGCACATGGCAATTAGTAATTTTCTCATGATTGCAAATCACGCAGTTGCAGAAAGTATGGCGATTGTTTTATATATTTCGATGCAATCAGCTGCTACAATATTCAGACAATTATGCACCTCATTCGGATTTTTAAACTACTGGTTCACAAGCATGAGCGTTGATTCATTAATGGTGATTTCTTTTGATCGATATATTTGTGTTATGCATACCCAACTGCACAGAAAAATTAAGCTAACAAAGGTAAACTCTTTCATTTCTATGGTCATAGTAATGCAAATGTTAATAATATCGTTGGCAATATTGCCATTTATCTTTGAATCAATGGTCGACTATGGGTACAGTTCAGAATATATCGCCTGCAAATTAAAAGAAGAACCTTTGAGACGTTTGTAGTGAACGCCGTGATTTTTATTCCCTTTACCGTGACCATTATCATGAATGTTCGCATTTATTTTTTCTACCGTCAAAGTCAAAACCGAATCCAGAATCACGTGAATGGCGAAGGAACAAAGACGGATCAGGATAAAACTCCTTCGATTAGTCTTGGTGATCTAAAATTGATTAAAATGATGGTGCTGGTGTCAGGACTTTATGCACTTTCATTCCTGCCGTTTGGAGTCTCTCTCATTGTCTCCCTTGGACCTGTGTTTGAAAAATGCTCCATAGCTCTAGTTGGCTTTAATTCAGTGGTGGATCCTATCATTTATATCGCTATGAATACTCATATTAAACTTATGTTCATGACTAATTTTAATAGTTGCAAGTGCGGCTGATGATATACAATAACAATAACTATATAGTACCATTAAATAAAAGGTAGCTATATAGATTGGTTTTCTTGGTATTATATTATAAAGACACTAAAAAACTGATTATTTATTTATATATTCCAAAAACATTAAAAAATATTGTTTGTTTCTAAATCATCATACATAAATATCTACATATTATTTCGCATTTAAAAAAAGCAAGTCACTGTACACAAATTTATTGAATAAATATCAAACAAATATGTATACACTCTTAAAAATGTCTGAAATGATTTATACTGTCAAGTATTTAATTTAATGTATAAACATATCACTACATTATGCCATTCGAAATAAATTACTTACCGCAAATGTACGAAGGCACGACTATGACTTTTGCTGCAGTGGTGTTCGAGGTGATGACCTTTGATGCAGTGGTGTTCGAGGTACGACTATAACATTTAACCTTTGATGATGACCTTTGATGCAGTGGTGTTCGAGGTCCGACTATGACATTTGATGATGACATTTGATGATGACCTTTGATGATTACCTTTGATGCAGTGGTGTTTTCACTTTCTCTTTTTACCGATATTTGAAATGTATTTGCTTATGTCATTCTTTATGTCATCCTTTATGTCATTCTTTATGTCATTCTTTATGTCATCCTTTATGTCTTTATGTCATTCTTTATGTCATTCTTTATGTCATTCTTTATGTCATTCTTTATGTCATTCTTTATGTCATTCTTTATGTCATCCTTTATGTCTTTATGTCATTCTTTATGTCATCCTTTATGTCATTCTTTATGTCATCCTTTATGTCATCTTTAATGTCCTCCTTTATATCACTTATGTAATCCTTCATGTCATTCACATTCTGAGGATTTCTTTATAAACTGCTTGTTTTACAGCTTCTCATAAAAAAATCCGCAAAGTATATTAAGTTCTGGAGATGTGGCTGGCCAAATTCATTAGAATATGAGCATGTCTCCAAATAACTGAGCTAATTACTGAGTTACTGGCCGTATGAGGTGTACATGGACGGTACATGACGTCATGGACCGTATATGGGCTGTATATTGGCCGAATGAGCTGTAGTTATCTAGATAAAAATATAGGGGTCATGGATTTTTTTCTTTATTTAATTTGATAATAACAGATATAAGCGTTTTTTGTTTTACAGAAAAATATGTTGTCAACTATTCGTCTTCTCGAAATCGAAAATTAGACACTTCATTTTATGGAACGCAAATGTATTTAGATAATTTCGGCAGATAAAACCCCGACTGATGAAACCAAGTTTAGTCAGAGAAATAAATACTGTCAAGAAAATCATACATATAAAGTGTTATGTTTGGGTGTTTGATTAAACTGTTAGCAACGTGGACCATCACCAATAGAGACACATACTTCCTGTGATAGGCGAAACAAATTCATGGTCGGACTTTTTGCCGTTACTTCTGACTTGTTATTTAATGTTCTGTTAAAACGTTTGGTTTGTCCAGTCACGGTGTATCATGAACAAATATGAACAGATTGGATTTCAATAAATGAATCAATTAATGTTTCAAGAGAATTCTAATATGTCAATTCTGCTTTTAAAACAATTGCAGAGTAAGGCAAAATTCTGTTTTACTCCATAGGAGTATTCATAATTTAATCCTAAAACTGGCTTAACTCTTTGTCATACATATATGCTGTTATGTAATTAAGGATAATGATGGATATCTGATTCAAGCTAATTTAGTATTTTAATGGCTAAATAATGCTGATATGTAGATAGGGCTCATAAATGATGATAGTGCTCATAAATGATGATAGGCTCATAAATGATGATAGGTCTCATAAATAATGATAGGGCTCATAAATGAGCAAAATTCATTTACATTCTCATTTACTGTTATTCTTAGTTGATGCTTAAAATCTTCAAAGGTATTTATTTTCTTATTTAAATATAAAAACTTTTGCACTTAACTGCCCACTTTTATTTGACGTAGCCGTTAAAGAAAGTGTATATATTATGTTGCTAGATTAGTCAAATTGGCCTATATAATGTAGGTCAAATTGGCCTATATAATTTAGGTCAAATTGGCCTATATAATTTAGGTCAAATATGGTATATGGCTGTACTTTAGTTCTATATATATAATCTGGAAAAGTGACAACAAAGCACGTCCGAAAATTAAATTAATGATTTATAATTTGAAAATTAAACTGAAATGAACGAATACACCAAACAAATTTACAACATATTTTTATGGTAGGCTATTCTATAGAATCTCCTGTTATAATAAGCGCAATTATTAAATAATTAAATAATTGTATTCTGTTTATCCAGTAAGTGAATAATATAAATAAGAATGTGTAATGTACATTTATAATACTAAATTGATCTATGTTACTGTTAAAACTTGTTATAGAAATTTACGTTGGTGTTATTTTAGTATTTATTGAAACAGGCTTTGATAAAAACAATGTGTTTTTAATTTGACAAAATATACATATTACATAATGAGATCTTTTATTATATACTATAAGTCTACTAAAGATGGTTAAATGCTTTTGTATTATTATTGTAAAAGAGTTAAGTTATGTAAAATAAATATGACAATATTTGTTAAATATGTCTCTTTATTTCATTTCAAAATATGAACTTAAATACTATCGTTAAAATACTTTTAATATTTACTGTCTGGAAATATGATTTCAATTTATATAAACCATGGAACAAACAAACTAGTCAAACATACTGAATATGTTTGTTGTTTTGCTATGTTTGTTATATTCTGCTATTTTTTTTATGTTTTGCTATTTTTGATATGTTTTTCTACTTTTGTTATGTTTTGCTATTCAAAACATTGTTTTTTCGTTTTAAGGTATAATTATGTTTTCACTATTAATTGTGCGTGTGATAATTTTATTTTATATGGAGACATTAAACAAAATGTTGCATTAAAAATTTAGTTTGTTATGAACTAATACATATAACAGTTGTGTTATGTTTAAGCAGATTTTTAGAAATTTGAACCAACTATATAAACATAACGTTTTAGTCATTTGAGCATTTCGTACGAAGCGAATTAATAACTCATATGTTAGGGTGGTAAAATAATACATGTTCAATATTTTAAAACACGGGCATAATAAAACTGTTAATTCTTAACACAATATACTTTGTTTTCATTGGTTAGTATTAAACATTTAACTTTAAAAATAATTTTCAATTAGTTTTAATGTATTTCATTTGTAATTTTAGACTATGAAATAAATGTTTACATTGTATCAGTAATGCGTTTTCGAAATACAAATTGGTGGAACGATATTTAGTTTCATATTTATTTGCGATAAACAAAATATTAAACATATATTTATTAATCTTAAAATATTTCTTTTATAATAATTATTATAGAGACATTATACGAAATCAACTGTAATGTTATACATATACATGTCATAATCAAATAAGTTTTCATTGATTAATAGTTAAGATGCTTATAAAATTTCGGGAAAACCATAAACCATCGCTATTTTTTCCTATAGTCACAAAGATATAATATTTTTATAATATTTATCCCATAATATCATCTTATTTTTCCCATATTGTCATCATATTTGTCCAATATTGTTACATATTTGTCCCATATTGTCATCACATTTTTTCAGAATATCATCTTATTTGTGCCATATTTTCATCAACTTTGTGCCATATTTTCATCATATTTGTGCCACATTGTTATCATATTTGTGCCACATTGTCATCATATTTGTGCCATATTGTCATCATATTTGTGCCATATTGTCATCATATTTGTGTTATATTGTCATCATATTTGTGCCATGTTGTCATCGAATTTGTGCCATATTGTCATCATATTTGTCCCACATTGTCATCATATTTGTCCCACATGGTCATCATATTTTTCTCCCACATTGTCATCATATTTGTCCTACATTGTCATCATATTTGTCCCACATGGTCATCATATTTGTCCCTCATTGTCACAATATTTGTCCCACATTGTCATCATATTTGTCCCACGTGGTCATCATATTTGTCCCACATGGTCATCATATTTGTACCACGAAATTATCAAATTTGTCCCACATTGTCATCATATTTGTACCACGAAATTATCATATTTGTCCCACATTGTCATCATATTTGTCCCACAATGTCATCATATTTGTCCCACATGGTCATCACATTTGTGCCATAATATCACCATATTTGTCCCACATTGTCATCACATTTGTCCCACATTGTCATCACATTTGTCCCACATGGTCATCATATTTGTACCACGAAATTATCATATTTGTCCCACATGGTCATCATATCTGTCCCACAACATTGTCATCATATTTGTCCCACAACATTGTCATCATATTTGTCCCACATGGTCATAATATGTTTTACACTAATATATATCCCAATAAATTCATTTGGATGTAATAGACAAATGACATCAGAACTAAAATCTGCTACATACAATAATTTATATCAAAATAGGTGTGAAAACGACGGCATTAATTGTTTCATAATCAATGTTTCATAATCAACGGAATTAATATACTAACACATGTTCAAATCACATTTGAATTGAATCTAAGTATTGTTGAACGATATGGATGTGTGATAATTATATATCTTTTAGTAAAAATAGCAACTAAAAGAAAATTATTATAATATTACATAAGAGAAATATATAATAGAAGATAAAATATCAACGACGTACATTTAAAGATAATGTATATAAATATATTTAATTATCGGTTTCCAAAATAATAAGCATATTTAATAAGTGATCAAAATGTTTGTTTCATATCGATTTTTGCGAAACTATAAACTATATAAACCATATAAACTACGAAAATATATGTAGTTATATGATAATTATATTTCCAAATACATTTTTAAAAAGTAAGAATTAAATGAAACGCTAAAATATTCAAAATTATTTTAATTAAGTTTGTAATTATTTAAAACGGGACCTATCTATAATTGACGAATTGAAGGCCTTCAGTATTGAATAAAAATATTCAAATTACATACCTTAAATATTTATAGTGAAAGAATAATGAAGACCAAACAACAAACAAATATCACAATGCCACATAAACAATAAGAATATAATTGATAATGAACCTTAGCTTCATAGCATAGTAAAATAACAATCACAAGATACAAAATGATTGAAATAGTAAATATCAAATCTCGAGTTAGTGAATTAGTTTTAGCTACTTATGCAACATGCACCATCTTAAATGAACAAATAAGCATGTTATCACGTTTAGAAGTGATTGAATATTATCTTTGCTTTGACTTTGCTAAAATAATACGATTTATTTGGGTTATGAAAGTTGCCAACAGAAATATTTAAAATAAAAGATGCATTTTTGAAAATGGTTCTATTGTGTACATACTACAGTGAAAGATTTTCTCAAATTCCGATCAGTATAAATAAAGCATTTCCGTGACAAAAACTTTTAATATGTTTGCATTATAATTGTTAGCACAATAACAAAATTACTGACAGATTATATTGACATATTATTTTTTAAATAATTGCTGTATATAAGTGGAATTCTTTTACACAGTAACTAGAAACATATTTTGAATATGTAATAACTTTCAAAAACAAGGTAGTATTAACAATTAATTGAATTATGACTGTGACTCAGAAAAATACATAATACAAATAATTGGTCCTAAAACTTATTGTTTAATATTTTTAATAAGAATTTATGAGTATTTGCAAAAAGCCAAATATCGTAAAAAGATTACTATTCCGAATTTTTTGGGCGGAATTGTTAAACTATATGAAATATGTGAATTAGGGTCATTTATTATGTAATTTTCTAAGCATATAAAGTGATATTAAATAATTTATTGTAATAAATATAAAACAATAAAAAGTATTTATCTCCAGTTGCGAGTATCCCCACTGTTAAAAGAAACCCCGGTGTACGATTAATAATAATCCCCCCAAAATAATAGAAAATATGTCTTTAACTCGCTTTTTGTCCACTTTGTGTAAGATTAATACAAGAAATATTGTTGGTGTTAAAAATATGAGTTTAATAAAAGCTCAAAAAGTTTTGCTTCGAATGATGCTAACATTATACATAATTAACAATAGTTTTTTTATACGTTTTCATATTTGGCATATGTCGTACAGTGTATAATAAACCAACTATCATTGGTTTAATATTCAAGCGAATTAATACACACAGCGAATCATTTATTTTCATTTTGAAATTATAGAAAGAAAAAATATTTTTTAGCTGATTAAATTCATGTTAGACATTAAACTTCTTACTATAAAACTGGAGTTTAAGTATTAATAACCATCTAAAAGAACTTCCTTGATAACATTGGTAGTAACACAAGAATATTAAAGAAATAACTATTTAAAGAAGAGCTTTCAAAATCATCCGAACTGTCTAATTAAGCATGATGCTTATTGGAAACTTTTCCAATCAAAATCTAATTAATTCAACCGTATTTGTTGATTCTATCTTTTGGCTTCGATTTACTCCGAGATTTTTTATTATTCCTGCAGGATTACTGATGAATATGTTAGCCATTAAGACCATGTATGAATTAAAAGTGTGGAACTTTGGTAACCTTCTGCTCATGCACATGGCAATTAGTAATTTTCTCATGATTGCGAATCACACATTTGGAGAAAGCGTGAGCATAATGCTGTATACTTCGACGGAGCAAACGGATGCGATTTTGAATAGGCTGTGTACTGGATTCGGATTTTTAAATTACTGGTTTACAATTATGAGTGTTTTTTCATTAATGGCAATAGCCCTTGACCGATATCTTTGTATCATGCACACACGTCTGCACCATAAGATAAAGCTGTCTACGAAAAAATACTTTATTTCTGTGGTCGTAGCAATCCAGATAATAATAATATCTTTTGTTTCAATTCCAATAATCTTTGCATCAATCAACGAATATGGTTACAGTTCTAGATATGTGGCTTGCAAATTAAAGGAAGGTGCATTCGAGATGGTCGTAGTAAATACAACGATTTTTGTCCCTTTCACTATGACTATTATCATGAATATTCGTATATATCATTTCTACCGCCAAAGTCAGAACCGCATTAGGAATCACGTGAGTGGTGACGCAACAAACTCAGGCCATAATAAAACTAATTTAATAAGCCCCAATGATCTAAAATTGATTAAAATGATGTTGCTAGTGTCAGGACTCTATGCACTGACATTTCTTCCATTCGGAGTCTCTCTCATGATCTCCCTTGGACCTGTGTTTGAGGTTTTTTCCATGTCACTGGTGGGCTTTAATTCAGTGGCGGATCCAATCACCTACATCGCCATGAATACTAATATCAGAAATTTGTTTATGACCAATTTTAATTTTTGTAAGGGTTGCTAACACTACGATGTTGTGTATAATAATAACAATATATTTTAATAGTAATTTTTATTCATAACTTTATATTGCATAATTATTTTACAGTTATAAAAGGACGATTGTTTGTTTATCAACTCATTGTGCAGTTAATATTACGCTGAACATATTTATGTTTTATTGTGTTAAAATATTTGTTACAATAGTCACTTCTCACCATATTATATTAATTATGATAAAAAATGATAGTTTATATTTTAATAATGCCTTAGATTTTATGTCTAGGTTATATATATATGTGTGTTCATAATGAAATATAATTTAAAAAATCCATTGAGTTACATTTCATTCCTTTTATTTTTACATGCACATATCACAAGTAATTTATACAAGTATGTTGAGAAGCCTGCCTGTAAGTCAGATGAACCTGGAATAACTGAGAGTTCACCCCTCCTGAATACACCATTTTTACATCTAACCTAGTTGAAAATCAAAAGTTTACTCCGAGTTTGCACCTAAGTATATAACGAAATCACACTTTAAATAGACTCTTTCTATGCAAACAAAATATGGCAATTATAGCATTAATTGGATGTTTTGAATTTTTAATAAACAGATGTGAATATAATAATGTACATTGTTCACTAAGAATATTTACTTACTAGATTTACACGTTTAATTATTTTAAAGGTATAAATTTGACTCAACGCTTACGTATACCTCGAAAGGGTAAACTTAAAACTGATTTTAAGTAAAGTAATATATATTATATTTAAAACAATATTAGATATAATATAACTTTAAATATTACATTGACATATATTGTAACTACCTAATATTCAACGACAGACCCTGCACATATCTGGTGATAATAAGATACAAGTTAGATTCAAGAAAAAATGAAATTGAAATGATAACCAGCGAAATGATCAGTGGCTTGAGGTACAATTAGAATAAAAACAAATGCATTTAATTCTTAATAAAATAAAAAATGTTCCCAATTTAATGTCAATTGGAAATAATTATCGCCAAATAGACATGTTTGATCGACAATTATAATTTGTATCAATCAATCACAATGCGTTTAAAATAAAATAAATATTGTGATTTTTTATTGATATTATAATATAGTATACAATGAATCACTTTAACACTTTTTAACCAAATCCATCTTCCAGCTTATTCTGTCCGTTATTTTGTTTAATTCTAGGAAAATACAAATGTGTTTTGGTTATTTACTTAAATAATTTTAACATTTTCGGAAAATTAATCGAAATATTTGAACAAACTTAAATGAGTAAATTCCAATTAAAATTCGATTACACACGTATGTGGCCTGTTAGTAAGCTCAAGTGTAAATTAAGTGTTTACAATTGAATACGTATTGTTCACCTTGACAACGTAAAATACCCCTTTGTCTATCTATTTATTTATTATAAAAGAATTAATAAAGTATTTTTTAGGCAACAAATCAATTATTGACAGTCGACCCAAGTCTTCCGCAAGCAATCGAATATTAGATTATTGGGTTAAACTGTCAATGTTTTTGAGGAAAAGGATAAGTATAAGGGAATTCTTCTAAGTCTGTCAGATTTCATGTAAGTCAGTTTTTACACCACTCAAAATGTTTCCGGTAATGTTCCGCTATTTTAATAAAACATTTATATATTATTAAGGACAGTTTTTAGTTTACTAAGGTACTAGTTAATGTATTAAATTAAATGATGAAATAAGTGATCTATGTTCATTTATAAAAGTATCATTATATCAGTATAAACATTTCCATTATAAACACAGATATATATGTATATCAAAATCAGTATAATGTTTAGTGTGCTTGTAATAAACATCAGTTTGATAAATAAAAGAACATTTAACACATACCAAATATTACACAAACCAATATAAATATAAAAACAAAACGTAATTTGAAAATCATTATATTTTTCTGTAGGTACAATATATGCACCCTGCGTATACATTAAAAATATAAATATATTTTCATATGTATAACAATAATTACCTAGACTCGGAAATAATGATTTAAAGTGGCGCCACCACTCTTCACAGTATTAACAAAATAAATACATTCAGAATCATAAAATATACAATCAAAGAAGATGAAAAATATGTTTGTTGTCAATCTATTTCTACTGTTGACCAGAATAACTAGTATTCGGAAGACTCTTTCTGGTTTAGAAACTGTCTTACAATATAAAACTCATAACATAAAAAGTGATTGCAGCGATTTTGGCATATTTTTTCAAAGGTTAATCAAAACTAAAATTATGCAAAATATTTATTAAAATATAACTTATTTAATAATATATTGGTTAATGTGAAATGTAAACTCATTCAATTAAGCAAATATTCTTTGAATTCAGAGTTCTCCTCCACAACTTTGCTCAACACTGCTATAGTGCTACGAATTGTGATGGAATCTGTGTTGCAAAAAGTAGGCAAAAAGTAAGTAAAATTGAAAAAAATATTAATGTAAAAATTTATTTGAATTAAACAGAATTACTAGCTTATTGAATTAATGTACCTATGATAATATTATTATTCTTTTTTAAAATATAATAACGAATATATTTTACTGTGTCATTTTCAATTTTCAATATTCCACATTTCTTTTCTGTTTATACACGAAACTGGACATTTCGTGGCTGCTTCCAATTAAAACATTCCCAAATGACACTAGAGGCACATTTATTGTAATAATATTTTTCAGTCAGCTTCGACATATATTTCACTAAATAATAACTCACATGCCAACAGATAAAAGTGGTCTAAAGAAACACAATTTTCATTGTATTAACACGTCCGCCAAAATATCTTTTGTCAGAAGAGTTCTACTCAAGTTGTGTGCATAGCAATTGAAAATAAACATTTTTTAAAATTCTTTATAGTATTCTCACAATAGGCATCTGAAGTTTAAAACATACAAGCTACTATAAAATACAAGTTTCATAAATGAATAGGAAAGTTTTTGTCGTTCAAATAAATTGAAAGTTTATTTTTATAAAAAGAAACGTAAATGTGATGAAAATGTCTTTGAAATAAGAATTTTATTCTGAATTAATTTTTTCGCTTGAATTTAATTTAAACTGTAAGTTCAAATTTATAATCTGTAATGTAATTGCTGCCAAACAAATTAACACTTTATCTAATGCATATACTTCTCATTATGCTGTACACACTGTAATCTTCAAAAAACATCGAAATTAACATTATTATTATTCGTCCCCATATATATACCTTCATTTGAAAAGATCCACAGGATACATATATTCATTAATGGTTCTGTTCGGATAACATTCAAAGTATATTTTTAATAATTTTAATTTAGAAATACTAATTATGATATAAACTTATGAGAATCTATCTTCAGATTTAAGATATTCTATCTATAATGAATTTTCACTGAGTCTATTTAACTTTTAAGAGGCTATCACAAGTATCGGTTTAGACCATCCTGAAATTATTTCGAATCAGCGAGCAGGTCCACTTAACTTATTATATTTTTACTTTTTAAGTGATTAAAGTTCAAGTTAAGGTTAAACATATTAACATATGTAATGATTTATAAGCAATCAGGTTTTGTTTTTATTATAATTACAATTAAGAAAAATCAATACTATACAATTATAAAATGAATGGTACATTCTAAAAAGTATGTTATGTTTATTATTTCTGCATTCTATCATATTTTGTTTTAAATATATAATTCTGGTCTTTACTTAAATTCTTAGTTTTAAAATTGCATTTTAGTTTAATATGAGTACTTTGCACATTGCATTTATAAGGCATGTAAGAATATAGCAGGGCGGGTCTGAGGGGACTGCATACCCATATTATTTGTAGTGGAGGTTTTGTAATGAAATATTTTTGCAGTACAGATATCCCCATACTAATCAAAGGGTAAATAGTAATTAGAACCTTTTAATAAGTAATCGGTTTTTTTGTAAGCGAACCTTCCTTGTTAATAAACTAACTTCTGTTTTATTTGAAGTGGTGCAACATGTACCTCGCAGTGGTGCAACATGTACCTCGTAGTGGTGCAAGGTGGACATAAGAATAACATGTTTCTTTTTATTACGAATGTAAGATATCAAAGTAATATCTTCCATGAACTCAAAGTCACTGGCTTTGACTTGTCACCCGTACACCCTATGCCAGAACTTATAAAGGGCGATGTAATTTGAAGAAAAACTAGTGTAAGCTGACCAAATTTAGTCAAATCATTAATCTATTTAGATAAATAGCTAACACGGTCATAACTAATTAAAACTAAATATTAAATCGGATTAATTCGTAGTAATCATTTTGTAATTGTATTTTGATCAATTAGTTGTCAAATATTGAATTTGATTGATTGATGGCCGATTTCTGTTGTATCATTTTTAATTATGTAAATTTATAAAGGTACAGTTATGTCAATTAATTGTCACATGTCATCAAAAATGCACTGTTTAATTTTTTTGGTCACTTTTAAAACAATAAAGAACAAGAAAAATAAACAAATACTTATGATATTTGTATCTTTGGACCGCTACTTTGTCGCCAAGTATAAATTCCGTAAAGCAATAGTCAAACAATCAATATAAATAGGCCTGATAGTGGCTGATACAATCAATACAATTCAATACAATCAATACAAATAGGCCTGATAGTGGCTGATACAATCAATACAAATAGGCCTGATAGTGGCTGATACAATCAATGCAAATCAATACAAATAGGCCTGATAGTGGCTGAGACAATCAATACAAATCAATACAATCAATACAAATAGGCCTGATAGTGGCTGATACAATCAATACAAATCAATACAAATAGGCCTGATAGTGGCTGATACAATCAATATAAATAGGTCTGATAGTGGCTGATACAATCAATACAAATCAATAAAATCAATACAAATAGGCCTGATAGTGGCTGATACAATCAATACAAATCAATAAAATCAATACAAATAGGCGTGATAGTGGCTGATACAATCAATACAAATCAATACAAATAGGCCTGATAGTTGCTGAGACATATTATAAAACTAGCATACACACAATTAATATATCCCTGTTATGAATAAGCACATTCATCTATAATTTTTACAATGATTTTCAAGCACTCTTTAGAAAAAGGCGTAGGGATTAATACATAATAAATATATAAAAAATTAATGAATAAAAAGTTGCCTCCAAAATGAATGGTAAGAAAGAATACTTTACGAATTATATGAAGCAGTAATTAATCTAAACCACCAAAATCGTACGAAAAATAGTAAGTCAGCAAATTTGTTTTGTGAATTTGTAGCTTTGTAGATACTTTGTAGATACTTTGTAGATACTTTGTAGATACTTTGTAGATACTTTGTAGATACTTTGTAGATAATTTGTAATATATTTTGGGCGGACGCCCCAGAGAATCAGGTCAGGCGGGGCGGGGCCACTATTCCGGGCCACTAGTAAAATGTAATATGGGGTACTTTAAATATCACGACAGGGTCCGAATTGTTAGAGAAAAAAACATTCACTCAGAAAGTTGAGATAATACGGAAAGTGTTTTTATCAATGCATTTAAGTGAATATAATTAAATGCAATATGTTCATACTACTGCTTCCTGTTATTAGTAATTTAAGCGAAAAGAAGTGCAAACTATAAAAACTTTATTAAATGCAAGGAATGCTTATGTTTATATTGTGTAATATCTTGCTGAGATTATTTTGAGAGCTTGCATATAACGAACTGTAATATTTATAAATGATGAAACTGGAAAGGTATTTGATCGAAACAGTACGCGGAATTAAAATTTTAATAAAAACAATGAAGCCTTTTTTATAAAACAAAATTTTGTTATAAATGCATATTCTTTCGAGTATAAATTATAAAAAAATATAGACTCGCAGTACCTGCTTTTAGAGTATAAATACTCATATTAGTGGAGCAATCATTTAATGCTGTACCAACAAAACAAAATCAATGTATTGAAATATTCTTGTTAAAAATAGCGATGCCAATCACAATTGTGCTCCCATGCATTGGGTTATGATACAATCAACACTTTCTAGATGAACTAAGAGAAGGGTTATCAAATCTCTAATATTTGAGATTAATAAGTATTTTGAATGAGTTAAAATTAATGAAAAGTGACAATGGACACCGTATCAAGATGATGTTTATTCTTTACCATATGAAAGCTTTCGAATTAATGCGCATATTTTTTATCACGAAACTTATTTTATTAAATGGATTCTTATTGGAGTGCTGTAGTCAAAATATTTCTTATAACATGTTTGTCACATTGAAAGCCATAACCTCTCATACAAATGTGTTTCATTTTACAATATTTATTGAAATAGATAAGAAAATAATATAACATAATTGTTAAACCTTGGCGCATATATTTGTAATGAATCCATGTTTTATCACGAATTGAATGTTTGTATTCATTGAATTCTAATAGGAAATCTGTGCTTCAAATATATAGCTAGTAAATTAGTTTGTTAACAAAAAATAGATTATCATGAAAAGTTTGTTATAATAGTTATTTAAGAAGTATCGACAATTATATTGGAAATTCGGTGAATATTGATATCAATATTTTTACGTAGCTCGATCGACATCAGCGTTCCATAAATGAATGAATTGTGAATAATATGTTTTTAAATAAAACGATTTAAAACTCAGTTTATACCGTTTAATATAAAATTATTATATTATAAAAATAAGACACATACATACAATCCACATTTGACTGTGTTATGCGTGCATTACAATAAACTTATTAAAATCATTCGAAAAATCTTATTCTAATTTGACATTTTATTTGAAATGTATTTGAAGATTAATTACAGATGACACTTTTTATTATAATTAAATTATATCAATCCGATTAACAGATGTAAATATTTATCATTTAATTGTTACAATACAACAAATGATTGCACCTAAAACAAAAGTTTCGTAAATGATATAATTTATACAGTAGAGTATTCTAAAATACACCTGAAAACATTGTTATTGTTACAATATATTGTTTATATAGGCAAGGGTAATGGAATGATGTTTCGATCTTCATTCAGAGGAGCACAAATAAAAAGAAAGATGAAGTATGAAGGAGGACAAACGATAAGCAGGTAGGAGGAAGAGAAAGAGACACAGACAGAAGTCTAATATAAAAATAGATAATAATAATGTCAAGAGCCAGAAAGAGAAGCTCAAATGAACCAGAGTATGAACAGAACAGGAAGACAAAGGAATATAGCACAGATAATAAGACTCAACTCGACACAGTTGTTAATAGTGTTGAACTCGTTATTAGGATAAATATTATTATTTCCATTAACTATATAATATTAATCTCAATAAATGTATCTTTATCATTAACAATAGTGTAGCCCTAAGTTTTATTTTCTGTATGTAATATTCCTTCTCTGTTTACTCGTTTCTTTGTTGAGCTTCTTTTTGTGCTTTCGATATCAATATTGTGTAGTTTTTTTTATTGTGTTTATCTTTTAATTTTGTTAATCCCTTTCGTGTTCTTTCTAAAAATGTATACCATACATTATTTGTTTCTCTAACAGCTTACTGATATTTTTTAGTTGAACATTATCTCTGAATAATTTCAAAACGTCGTTCTAATAAATACATTTTCTTATCAATTATTTTTGTAAGTGTTTTTCTTTCTAATCTAGAGAATTGACTTAAATTTATTACAATCCACGCAATACTGCATTACATATAATATAGCAACACAAAAAGCAAGTCAATTAAGTTAATTCAGATTGGTTTATTGTTACTTATAATTTATCTGTACCCTATTACCAGATACTTTAATGAATCATTAAAATCAATAACAGATAATCAAAACGTGTACATTTCCTATATAATTTAATTTCTTTTTTTATAATGTACCTTCAGTTCTGCCCGAAACCACTTATTATGCACACCAACAGCTGAACATAATATGGCACAATTTTTTTTTATCAAATTTGATCTTTATACTAGGTGAAAGGTTTCTTTATTTTACATAATGATTGTTATAGTAAATTTTATGCATATTAATCTGATGTATAACAGAATACTTTGTAGATTTATCTACATTTTTAATAGAAAGACAACAGTAGTATGAAAGAAGTTATTCTGGGATATTAGAAAAGATGCTAACCCCCATTTACCCCCAGAAGAGGTCCTTGTAAAGCTTATTTAACATGAGAATTGAGTATTAATTGTTTGGTTACTATCGGTTCTGTTGATCTAATTCAAGCGATTTCAACACTCATTTGAAGTAATATAAAGATTTTTGAAAATGTATACCAAACTGTATAATTAGGCAGCTAAAAGTTAATATTTTTCAAAATTATATTAATTATAATCATATTAATTCAAATTATAAGTCTTCCTGATATTATTATTACGGTTATATAATGTATTTATACAAACGTCATGATGAACACTATACCAATTGTCGTACCAATTCATACTAAGTCATAGCTATACATACACTAAATCACATGTAAGTAAGACCCATTTACGTAGTAGGGTTCATAAACTGTTTTATAATAGAACGACCAAGCGTTGCAAAACAACCAAGGGACGGGGGATAAGAATTGAACTTAAATTTATTTGTGCATGTTGGCCACATGCAAGTTTTCAACAACAAAAAATAGTTCAATAAATTTGGTTACTTGGTTTAATGTTATTAACGTTAACATCTGTAAACAGTCACAAATTTAATACATTTTTGATAAATATGTTTATCTAAGGATATAGAATACTTATGCAATTTGGCGAAAACAAACACTTTAAAAATTAAAATCGTATGATTGTGTGCATCTACACAGGCTACTTTTTAGGATATAACCAACTAAATTGTATTGCAAAAATGTGTTTTTGTCATTTTTAATGTAAAATGATGCTTTAAATAGTTTCTGAATTGGTTTTTAAAAAAGTCAAAAAGCAATGTTGATAGACAAACAACATAATGAGCTTTGAATAAGTGGTAAAGATAATTGTTTGTCTGACCATATTTTAACTATAAAAAATACACTTTATTATGAAACAAAAAATAGTTTTTAAGTTATAATTATTTCTCGCCGTAGTATTTTCTACTACAGTACTGTACCTTGTAACATATTACATGACGTTAGCGTGATAATATAAATATCTAAATTTAAAAGAGGCATTTGTTACATTAAATATTATTTTTATAAAATCATTATATACAAAAATAAATGTTTAACAATAAATATAGCAGTTGACACGGAGTTAAAGTCAGTGTTATTGACACGGAAAAGTGTGTCTAAGAAATTATATGTTTGTTTTCTTACTCAAGGTAATGTGCAGACCAAATAATTAAAAGTGTCAACTTACACAAAAAAAGTATTTTCGCCCCGTATGGCACCGGACACATTCTATGTCGTGCTTAGCTTATTCATATTGGAACTGAATTATATCGATTATAGAGACAAATTATTGTGTCCAAAGAATTTTTTTTTGATGTTTCACAAAATATGTTTATCTGCAGATTACCACATGTACTCTTTAACTAAATATAATATGTTAATTATAAATAATACTAAATTAATTTTAGATACAATTGTCCACAATTTGATAGTTTTATACATTAGTTTCACTTTTAACACTTTCCGCTGCTAAACATAAGTTCCGTAATCCAGGATGACTTTATATTAAGAAAGGTCTACCTAACAGTATTCTTATAAAATTCACTTCCCTTCTTAACTATGCGCCCTATCACCAATACCAACTCTTACAATGTAATGTATAGATAGAGGACGATATATCATTTGTGAATGTTCAAAAGATCCTAAGATATCCTGGTAGCCCCATACATTCTCAGAGTGTCCTTAGAACATTCGGTCCCTATAATATGTCCTCACGTCAACTTATGAATTCCAAGAATGTCCGCGGTATGCATCTAATGGAATATTCTCCATGTTCGTTGGATGAACGTTCCTATAATTTTTTATTAATAGATTTATTGATTACATCTATAAATATGTATAATGATAAAAGTATTATAAGATTTATTTTAGTTTTCAATGATATATCAAAAGGTAATAAATGAATTTTATCTTTGGAATGAGCAAGTACATGTACATGGATTGAATGTACATTATTTACATACATATGGGAGGGAGGGGGGCAGGCCGATGAGTCATATTACAAAGTTTAGGTAAATTATAGTGCGTATTCATATACTAAAATATATATAAAGCCAAATTATGTGCTGTTTTAAAATGTTAATATTTATGTTATGAGTAATATATAGTAATAGTATTAACATAATAATATGTATTTAGGAATTTGATCTATGAAACTGCAGCTTATATTAAATCGTTATAAATTATTTAATTTAAATATATAATAATAACTACCCAAAATAATAGTAACATATAGTAAATTGTTTGAAACAAAGCAATCAATATTTTTAAAGCATATTTCTGAACTTGTATGCTACAGATATCTGCGTGATAATTCTATAAGAAAACTAAAGTAAATAATAAGATAATGTTCTTATCAAATTCATTTCATAATGAAAGAAGCTGCAACAGTCTAACCCGCTGTAAGAAAGCATGTTCTCCAGTAATAGTCTACGTACTATATAAGAAATTATTTCTGACAGATCCTTGTGTCAATTTACACAAATAAACATGTCGTCAGACGGATACAAAATGTCTCACGACAAAAAATATGTCATGTGTCATGCAGTTGAATACTTGTGTAAGTTGACACCGATATTTCTCTTAGTATATGCGTTCAGCTGCGACATCTAAATAATAACAGAGCTTCAAGATAGCTCACGACCTGCGACTTCTTAATAATCAAAAGTAATCTGTTTTTTTAATTTTCCTTTTAAGGTATTGTTATTTTTTATGGAAATCCTTGTTATAGTGCACTCGCTCCATGATCACATCACTTCATTTCACCCTTGGAATATCTTACATAAAAAAGTAAAGGCAAATATTGAAATATTAAAAAGTAATGAAATACGCGTGCGTAGCAGTGTATTATATTCTCGGTAAATTAAGTTGCAAGTTTCATGCTATTATTTTGCGTTGTATCTTTTTATTTTCTAAAATGTATCCAATTGGATGCAGAGAATATAATCTGATTTGATATAAATATAAACAAGATGAATCGCTTTTAATATTTGAATCATTGTATAATATATTTGAAATTACAAAGTAAACATATTGTATGCTGTAATATTGAAATAATTATGCTTTTAGAGAATTCAACTCTTTTTTTCTCAAACGACACCTTCGGCAGAGTTAATTTAACTGTCAGTGCTTACCATCCTTGGTCCGTTTACCTTTGTCGATACACCCTTCGGTTTTTTATAACACCGATGGGATTTTTATTAAACAGTATAGCCATTAAGACATTGATTGAATTAAAGTCATGGACTTTCGGAAATCTGCTTCTCTTTCACCTGGCGATTGCGGACAGCACAATGCTGCTTATGCACACGTTGACTGAATTTGGGGCAATGGACATTATTGGGAGTTATCAAGTTAAAAATCTGATCTGCTCTATTGGCGCACCATTTAACTATTGGTTTACTATTATGAGCATTAACTCGTTGATGGTTATTAGTGTGGACCGCTACATTTGCATAATGCACACTCAATGGTACCGCAAAATGATGCTGAGAAAGCGGAATATTTTTATTGTGGTTGTTATCGTGGTGCAGTTAATAACAGCACCAGTGTCCTTGATTCCAATATTATTTCCATCAATAGCCTCATATGGTTACAGTGAAAATTATATGGTGTGTAAATTTATGGAAGGATCGTATGAATTGATTGCTGTAAATTTTGTCATTTTTGTCCCATTCACCTTGATATCACTGATGAATAGTCGTATTTATTATTTCTATCGTCAGAGCCAGAACAGAATTCAAAATCACGCAGGTGGTACGGGAAGTAGTAACTCAAATGTCAGCAACTGTCGACCACCCTGTGTACAAGATCTCAAACTGATCAAAATGATGGTTTTGGTGTCAGGCCTTTTCGCACTTTCATTTCTACCTTTTGGAGTTTCGCTCTTGCATCCACTGGGTCATCATTTTCAAGTGTTTAGTATTTCATTGGTTGGTTTTAATTCTGTAACAGACCCGATCACTTATATTGCTATGAATTCGAATATTCAAGAAATTTTTCTGAAGAAAATAAGATTCTTATAATAATTAATCATATTTTCAGATATAAATAATTTCATGTTTTTAATACATCAAATTATATGTTGAACTTAACATATTTTTTTTACCGATAACTAAGATTATTATTACTTGCAAGTATTTAAGAATTGTTGATCAAAAAGATTATATTTTGTGATTTTCGGGAAATTATTTTGTTCTTTTAAATATTAATTTATAAATTATTTCTGTATTATAATAATAAATTTAATCTCAAACGATTTGTTAAATAATTTTTTATCAATGTAAACAAAAAAAACATTCTATTCAAACTCACGCAGATTTCCTGAACACTTGACGGACACAGCTGTCTGCCAGGTAGAGATATAGAACTCCGCTGGGGTTGAAACCCTCTGTACCCACAACCAATCACCAGAATACCATATACTTACAAGTTGGCTCCAATCATTTATGACCTTGTCATCAACTATGTCCCCTAGAAGATTCTCTTGTTATCCAAACCACTCCTCATGTACGGCCTTCAAACTCCTATCGATGACCGTAACTTTGGTCAATACGTCGAAACTAACAACAGAGCGATGCTGCATTATGCTCCTGGCATACATTGGCCTACCAAACTCCCCCACCACATCCGAGGTGTGACAAAAATCTGGGCATGGCTCCCTAACAAGACTTCTGAGACAAATGCCCTTATGCTCTATGGACAGAGCACACACATGCACGATCGTCAAAATGTGCTCCACAACTGTTCCACGCAATCCGCACAACTCTTCTCAACTCTTAACAACTCTTCGCACTCAAGTTCCGTCGCGGTGGACATTTACGACAAATATACTTGATGACATTGCAATCAAATCTACCGTCAATTGGATGTGACACTTTACAAGCGAACTCCATCGCAACGAAAATCGTACATCTATGGCACAGACTTACAAACTGATTTATTTCGTCTCTATAACATGATTTCTTTCTTCGTATTATATGCCAAAAGATGATGATGTTACGTCATTCCTGTGAATGTATTAAATGTAATTAATAGTAAAATGATTTAATATTGTTCTAGAAATGTAAATATATGGTAAAACCTTGAAAAATAGTAATATATGCAATCAAATAAAAATTAATATAAATGATTATTTTTATTTTTTGAAACATAAAATAAATTGAAATTATATATAATCGTCAAATCAAAAAAAAACATTAATCCGAGCTTCAAATAACCACTTTATAACCCATCCAAAAACCGATTGGATATATTTAAGAAAATAAATGTTCTGATTAGAACGTGTGGAACCTGTACATTAGACAATTACAAAATCGCAACTTTAGAGCTGATGTCAACAATGTATTTGAATACATTTTGAAGGAATGTATAATGGAAAATTAATTTTTTATTTTATTAAACTAAATAAAATAACAATTCCGCAAAGGAATGTCTTATAAAGAAAAGAAAATTGGAATTTTAAAAGCTCAAATGCAAAGTTTGTTATTGTTCTTTATATTGTATAATAATATGTTATTGCAATCATAAAAATAAATAAAATAATAATATTCCAAAGTTCTAATGAGTTAGAACATTTAAACTTTTTATTTATTTATTTTGTAGTAAAATAATTTACAAAAATATAACATAAAAATAAACACTGATTAAAAAAAATAATGCAGTATTTAAAGATTATACATGGCAATCATTAAAAAGGCGCTAAATGGGACGATGTATCATAAGTCAGTGTATTATAAGTCAGTGTATTATAAGTGATTGTATTATAAGTGATTTTATTATAAGTGATTTTATTATAAGTGATTGTATTATAAGTGAGTGTATTATAAGTGAGCGCATTATTTTAAGTTCTGTGCGGCTTCAAGATTTCTATGTTAGGAACCTGCATGAAGAGAATGAAGTATTCCTTATAGATAAATAAGGATACAAATTAATTTGTGAGGATTTGAAGAATCCCACTGGTCCATAACACCTCTTCGTGATCATTAAATAGAATCAGCCCGTTTTTGGCGGGTGATTACATGGAGAGACAGATTTCTTCACGAATTCATTAAAAATATGAACCAAGAAACATAAAAAATTCCAATTTATTTACAAATCTGCAATATTGTTAAATTATTGTCACCAACATTGTTTTAATTTAATTTAATGTTTTACTTACAAAGTAGCAGCTATAACGCCCCCTTTAAAGAAATCCAATCTGGACGTTAATGTTTTATGTAATTACAGACCGGTTTCAAACTTGCCTTTTATTGGCAAAACTCTTGAACGAGCTGCTGTATTTCAATTGCATGCACAAATTGTATGCGAAACCATGATCTTTACTGCAAAATCAGTCTGCCTATCGCTCAGAACATAGTGTAGAATCGGCTCTACTACATGTTTCCAATGACATTACTGTCAGACTTGACTCTGACAAAATTGTTCCATTAGTACTGCTTGATCTATCAGCAGCTTTTGATACAATAGACCATTCTATACTTATGATGACACTAAAGGATTTCTTTGGAATTCAGGGGAATGCTTCAAAGTGGATTCTTAACTGTTTATCAAATCGCGAATTTTATGTTCATGTCAATAATTGTAGCTCTCGTCGTCCTCTTCTGTCATATGGAGTACCACAAGGAAGTGTGCTAGGATCTCTATTATTCACGGCGTATACAACTCTACTGGGGAAAATTCTTTCTGACTTCAAATTCAACTACCATTTGTATGCAGATGACACACAAATCTGGCTCCAAATGAACCACTCAGAGGTGTTTAGAAGAGTGCCTGGATGCAAAATACGTATGGATGACGTCAAACAAATTCAAACTGAACGCCTCAAAAACAAATTTTATAGTACATACGCGAAATGCTTTGCAGGAGCTTCCTATTGTTCTTCGAATGAATGGTGTTCCTATCTCACCTATACATGAAGCTCGCCACATAGGAGTTATTTTTTATTCGAATCTCTCCAATACTTCTCAAATCTCTACAACCTGTAAATCATGTTTGTTCTGGATTAGACAAATTCCTAGCGTTCATCGATATTTGACAGCTGACTGTATAAAATCTTTAGTTAATGCTTTTGTGATCTCGCGCTTGGATTTCTGTAATTCCCGATTTGTAAACTTACCGAAATCAATGTTATCAAGGCTCCAAAGAATTCAAAATGCTGCTGCAAGGCTGTTCACACAAAGTCCTTGGAAAACACCCAGTATACCTCTACTAAAAGAACTGCATTGGTTGCCTGTTATAACTAAGCGAATCAATTTCAAGATTCTGTGTTTTACACACAATGCCATCCATAAAGCAGGTCCTCTACATATTCAAAGTTTGGTTAAGGTGAAAATGACTGTTCATACTACAAGACATACTACTACGTCGCCATACCTTTGTTTCGGCATTTCAAACACTCAGCGGATGGGTGATGGGGCATTTGTATATGCGGCACCCAAACTTTGGAATTCACTACCTTCCACAATACGTGACATTGAATCTTATTCGATTTTTAAAAATAAATTTAAAACATTCATGTTCAACTTATAACCTAAACTTGCCTATCATTCTGTCTATCTTTCAATTTCTCACAGCGCTGCTGGCATTTTGGAGCGCTATATAAATACATACATATTATTATTATTATTAAGAGAATGCATTTCTTTCGATTTCTTACAATCTTTGGCAAATAATGCAACTAAATAATACAAATCACCTTCAGTAAAGTAAGTCATATAAATCGTTTAATCCTTTACACTTCCATCATATCAATTCTGCTATTCAGAAAACCATTTTAATTAAGTTACTGGCTTATTTCATTTTAATTATTATAGTAAGATTAATTTGGTTGACGATATCTGTATTTTTTCTTAATTTGTATCAACATGATATTTGGAGTTAAAAATTGTAAATCAGGAATACTTTTATCAGAAATACGGTTTTAATTAATTTAATTTTTTTTAAAGTTTTTTCATCCATGAATAGTTCTTCTTTCTCTTTATAATATGAGTCGACAAGAAACCGTATTCTGCAACTATTCAAATTACAAATCATGATTTATTTATATATTTATTAGTTACTATTGATCGGACAATAAATATGTAATTACATCTATTTATCGAAGAAACAAGCTGAGATACTTTTTACCAAATGTATTGATCAACTGGTCCGTTAAAAATATATAAATATTCTAATGCGGAGATTTTCAACATATATCTTCTGAATGTAATAATATGTAATATCATTTACATAATTTGTTATAAAATTTTGATGTAAGTATTAACAGAAATAACAACTTTCTTTAAAATATATTTTTCAAATATTACGTACTTATTAATAATATGTAATTTTTTAATTCTATGTTTTTTATTTAATCTCTTAAAGTCTTTTTATTTATTTCCACGTAATTGCGTTTTACATTACAACTAGTAGTCGGCAATTATATTGCTGACATGACTGAATATTTAACCGGCAGCATGTAGGTACCTCTGGGACCGACTACCTATATAATGGATACTAGGTTACCATTCATCGTTATGTTTCTCATCACATTACATGTCTCTGTTGTTGTTTCCGATATAAATAATATTTTCTGAAACAAATTAATAGTCGGGTAAATAACCATTCTAACCGAGAGAAGTAATGTTTTAATTAATTTATAATTGGTGAATTTTAAAAGATGAAAGACTGATAAAGATTTATCCAGCATAAACACTTTTAAAAAACGCGTTAACATTTCTAAATTAATTGCACAAATATCCTAGTGATAGTTTTCAATATATCTAGAGGAATGTTTATATAATGTATATTTATTCAATTTATTTAAATTATAATTTTTATGTATATATACATATATATACATATACATATACTTATATAAATATAAATAAAAATCATGTAAAATATATTTTTTATTATATAACACTCTTTACTGATGAGGGCCAAAACCCCGAAACCAGTCTACAGAGGGATTAACTGTCTATAAAAATGATTTTCATCAATATAAACTATATATATATATTATAATTTGTAAAATGTTATATTAAAATTACTATTTTTTTATTTCTTATTCACATATTTTAATTTAAATAATTTTTCCCTCAAACAGCAGTATCCGAATTACAGATTTTAATTCGGTGCTGAACTATTCGGTGCCGTACAGTCAAAAATGATTTAATATTGTTCTAAACATGTAAATATATGATAAAACCTTTAAAAATAGTATTATAAACATACCTAACCCTAACAGTATAAAATACCAAATTTATTTTATATAAATTATATAATTTTTAAACATGAAAGTCAATAATTTGCCTCCTTCTAATTATTATCGTTTAGATAATAAAAGTAACTTCCAGTGTGGAATATAATTGGATTCTCTTAAGTATACTTTATAATTTATCATCAGCCTACAACACCATCTTAGTATAGCCCTAGCATTATACTAGCATCTTAGTATAGCCCTAGCATTATACTAGTGTCTTAGTATACTTAGTCCTAGCATTATACTACCAACTTAGTCTACTTAGCTCTAGCATTATACTAGCAATTTACTCGTTTTGTCGTCATTCTTTTTTTTGTTTTGTTTTTGTAGTACATCATACAGGGCCATTTTCTGGCATTATCGTATGGCATTCTGAACAACAAACTCAGAAGAGTTGCTAAACACTCGACAGACACGGCTGTCTGCCAGGGAGAGATAAGGTACACTGCTGGGATTCGAACCCGTTACCTTCACGCTTAATCACCAGCGCCTTAACCAACTGAGCTACCTCACCACTCACTATTCAAACTATAAAAGTTTCAGACTGCATCTGACTATAGATCACATAACGAATTCTGGACTCTGTTTCACTAAAATAATAATAAATAATAAATTCATAAAACAATAATAAAAGTGAGTTAAAGTGGATGTTAAATCATTGATTCTTTGTTTAAGATACTTGTCATAAACTGAAAAAGTATTGCACATGTATAACTGTTAATTCATATAGATATAACTTGGTGTACGTGTGCAATTAATTAATTAATTCAAATAAAATTAATAATATATATTTTACTAATACAACAACATTGCCGAAATGATCGTATAAAAATTAACCATTTATTAAAATCAGATTCAAAGCCACTATACGCTTAACTCTGTTCATGTATTTAACTCGCAAACATTTAATTAGTAAATAGAAAGTTTATCCTGGTGGCGTTATTATCGATGTGTCTACCGAAATTGATCACAAAGGAAGAAAAAGTATATGGCAAAATGGAGTTGAATTTTTCCTTTTTTTTAATTTCAGAAATTATTCAATTATGGGGAGCAAATTTTAGCTTAACTTGATACTCTCATTCTTCGATTACAAGTAACAATATACAAATATGCGTATTCTATATTTTAAAAAAGATTGGTGGTATTACTTGTTCATTATTGTGAAAAAGTTCTTTAACTTTTTGATATTAATTTAATACGATATTTATTCGTAAAAGTGGTTTGAAATAAATATCCCGAAATAAAATAGCTCTCAGCTTCTTCAACATACATTTAGTTAGTAAGTATGGTTATTATATGCTTATCAATAGACAATTATAAAAAGCATAGACTGGTTTAGGTTTACGTGATAGTTTGTAGGATGTCTGTTGTAAGTTTTTCTACATCTTATTTGTATATTTACATTTCTACAAATATATTCTACAAAAACATTAACAAATTATACTAAAGGACACGGATGAACTTTCGATTCTTATAATATATAATTATACTTATAATGTAACTGTTATTTACACATCTAGTTCGAATTTTATTACATTAAACGTCGTATTAAACATTTATTTAGCGAAAATATATTAATTGTTTCGCAGAAATGAATCATTTTAAATTTGTAGTGTGTATTAAAAAAAAGGATAAATCGCCAACGTAACATATTTCGCTTAATAATCAAATCGATTGTTAATGAACGGAGAATGAAGGGGTTAAATTGATCATATTTGTCATTGAAATGTATTATTTGTTGTTATGCATATTTAGAACATACGTTAATACACTAATTGATAATATAATTCATCTTATCTACATAGGTAGACGTCTATTGAGACAAGCAAAGAAAATAATCCATACCCCCTTGTATTGTACTGGACGGGTACTCTGAAAATCTGGAAGGTTTTAAAATTAGTTGAGTTAACCAAAACTTACCATCTTAAAGTACCATAACGATATACGTGGAAAACTATTCTATCCTCAAAAATAATTTTATTAACAGATATTGATCAAAGACATTCTCTTTAAGTCACCAAGTTGTTCTGACTATCTTGTTAAAAAATGATGTAACACATAACAGTTTACTATTGTTCTAAATTTAAAGTTTTTACCACATTTAAAAGTGATCAATCCTTCGGGAAGTTTTCAACCAAAAAAAGAAGTGGTACGTAAGTGGTGGAATGCCTATTAGATTAAGACCCCCGAATCGAATACTACTTTAACAGATCACACGTTTCTGGCACTCAGTAAAACTGAAAATATATAAAGTTCTTTGAATAACCTAAAGCTTCATATGGACAACATATTTTATTCTGTTTTGAATTAGTCGTAAGCTTATCTTGATTAATTTGCTCTTTTTTGTGTTTATTATAAATATTGCTTTAGCAGTACTCTCTTTACTCTGAAAACGATTAAAATAGATAAATTTATATTAAAATTTATAAAACACCTTATAGTCATCGCAAAGTAAGATATGCTATATGACGTAATCGCTTAATGCTTCACAATATAAAAAAATGGTTACTTTTATTTTAAGATGGTTTCGTTTTCTTATAGTAAATTGATGTAATTGGTATTCTATAATAATTGAAATATCACAAAGTGATTGAGCCCTATTTTATAAACTAAAAAACATGTTTTATTAGTAATTTCACTTTAAATATATATATCAGCATGTAATATATATATTTTTTAAAGGGCTAAAGTTGACAGTATCTGGCGGCCACATTGGACTCTATTTTAATGATATTAAAAAAATAGAATTTAGTAATTTATAAGACTTGACGCACATCAACATTTATTAATTTTTGCATTAACAGCGACAAATAATTGTTTTAAATTTGCTATTAAAAGATTGAAAGGTAATTCACTTTCAAAATGTTGGCCCATTATTTTGTTTAAAAATTACGAATATTATTTTAAGATGCGTTTCATTTTCATTTGAAAATTATTCATACGATTGTTAATTAACAATTTATGTTTATTAAAAATCTGGCACGTTGCCTCTCGGGTTCATATACAATAAATTGAAAAACCTAAAAAAAGAATCACTGTTAAATTAATATAGTCGATACAATCCCGCCCGACAACAGATAACATAGACGCGATCTTTTTGTCGGCTGTTGAAGTTCTTTCATGGGGGGGGACAATTTTGCCAAAATGTATTATTTCTCATATTAATTAAGTTACATATATCAGGCGGCATGATATAGTTATCTTTAAGAAACAATATTGCAAGCATAATATGACATTAAATTGATTTTATTATCACATATGCTAGTATATTTGGAGGTTGTTGGAATGTCGGTGGTGTTGTTGTGATTTGGCCGGAAATATTCGCTTATATAATATTCGCTTATATTGATATATTTTTGTGCTGTGTATGTTATATATATATACATACACACTGATAATAATTAGTACTAAAACGTACAATAGTTACACAGTACACGCAAACAATTAATGGGCAAATCTATATGTTTAATGTTCTATGCATTATTTTTAACACGGACAATACCACGGCCCCTAGCTATAGGTTATTTTTTTATTAGAAAGTTTTAAATACAAAGTTTTACAATAAATTAAATTATTTGTTGTTAATAATTTTACACAATAGTTACGTACAGATTGTCTGCAAATATATATTTTATATCTGCGAAAACTGGATTGTTTAATTTAAAATAACTTCGCTTTAATTGTATAACAGAATAGTGTATATTTCCACTAGCAAATTACTCAAAGTACGCATCTAAAGATATATGACAAAGTTATATTATTAATTTGAGCTAAGTATAAAGCCCAAATGACAATTTTGAAATTTCCAAATATTGTTTCTAATTAAAATGTGAGAAAAACAAACAACCTAATATGTTATATCGTTCACTAATTCAGGATTATTGCATCCTTCCGCATCATAATTTTTCTTACGACTATCTTTAAATAGATATTTTGTGCAAAAAAAGTTATAAAAGCAATCATTGCAATGTTTCCAGTTAAAAAAACTTTTTAATACTTGCAAAAAGACGGTCTCAAAAGACCTCTTCATGGCGCTTTGTTGTTCTACAAAAAAAGTAACATATTTCATTTTTCAGCAGCAGTAGAATGAGTAACGTTAATTTGCATCGTATGTATAGGACGCCTTATAAAGGTACCTATGAAAAACATTATTTATCATTTAAATTAAATTCAAAATGCATGCAACCAATATACTTGAAATGTTTATACAGGCATGATTACGTTAAAATATTATTGATATATGTTGTGAAACTAACTTCATTTGATTAATGAACTAATAAAAAAGAAAATTTCAATTCATAAACAAACATCAAATAAATATTTCGGTTTCTAAATCAAGAAAATACATGTTATCAAACTATACCAAAAGCCATATCCATTTCTACAAAACATGTTTATTGATAAACTATTTTCCTCATAATTTTGGTATTTGTTTTAATAACCATATATAAGTGAAAGATTCATTAAGTTAGCTAACTAATTATAAAATTTAGTCAATGCGTTGACAATTTTGTAATATAATTATATGGTATATTAGTATGTTATTCAGAATAATAAAAGCTTACGAAATTTTATATTTTGTGTAAATATCTACAATTTGTTGGGTTTTTATCATTTTTTATAATAAGTGTAATAATATATTTTTAATAAAATTATTATAGCTAATTAGTAATTAGGTTCCGATAAGGTTCCACTGGAATGTTCCATAAATGTACCATTTCGATATTTGTTGGAAAATTGCCAGAACGTTCCAGTGGAACCAATTTGGGAACCGTTCCGTGAACGTCCCGAAACGTTCCATTGCCGAGGGGGCTTATGACAAAGATGCAATATTTCAAATATTTATAAATTTACTATAAAACTTAAGTTACGGAGAGTATAACGACAAACATAAATATACCAAGGATGGTTTGTGTTAACAAATATATTTAATCTATAACAAAAATTATTTAATGTAACAGTGTTTGTATCATCTGACATCATTATTGTCTGTGATTCTTTATAAAACATTTTACTTTAATGAAAACATTGTTTAGATAAATATAAATATAATCAGTTTAAATCTTTATAGCAAAACAAGACTGATATGTAATATAAACATCCAGTCAAAATATGCTACCTAATCAGTGCTATTTAGTCTTGTTCCATTGGTTGTAATAGATAAGTTTCAGTGAATTTGAGCTCTACATCAAATTATATGCAAATATTAAATTATTTGGATCATGTCATAGTTTCTTAATACAATTGAAATTATTACTTACAGTATAGAGTTGCCAAAGTAAAATCTGCGTGTCGCTGCAAAGGAGACGTGAAAAAGAAGTAAAAATCTTTTTTTATATGGCTGGTAATTTAAAGAAATACATTGTTATTGCAAAAATGTCGTTAATAAATCAGTTTTTTATGGTGACATGGTATGTATGATGTCTATATAATGTCATCACGTGACAAAGTTACCCCAAACAGCGTTATCTCAGAAAACTGAACATATCACAAGAACAATTAACATTTAATGAAGAATATAAGAAAAGGTTCCAGTGGGACTCTATCAACCATATTGTCAAATATCGTGTTTTAAGAGTATATCTTAACATCCTTATGACGACAGACGCAATATTTCAAATATTCATAAAGTTTCTAGAAAACTTTAGCTCAAAACTTATTTGCTTCATTGTTGACACTGTACATGTCGGCCACACATTCAGGAGTATATCTTTAGTTGACAGCCATTCAACAGTTAAAAATGTTTCGAATAGAAATCGGCGAAATAAAAACATGTATTTCGTCCCTACACTATTTATAGAACTTTTTAATATATTAATTAATATATCACCTCAGAACATTAATGCCTCATCGTCCTCACTTCCATTTTTGAAATGTCACTATGTAGTTACAATGTTCAGTTTTAAGAAATTGTATTTTAATATAACGCAAAGTTTCAGAAAGTCAGAAATTTTTTCATCAACGGTATTTTACTGAAAAACAATAGTGACATAAATAACATTAATATAATAATTTGTTTAACATAATAAGGATCTACATACCAACATACCGAAATAGTACACATAAGTAAGTGTTAATAACATAAAAAGGTTAATTTAGTTGTATTTAGACTTTATAAAAATTGAACTTATTTTCTGAAGTACAGATATATTGATTAGGTAATAACACCTTTCATGGTGAAGACAAAATAAATTTTTAACATTAATTACGTCGGAAATCAAAAAAGTGGATTATAATTTATAGACAAGAAAACTGTAGTTTATATATATAATAAACAGAAACAAACCTGTATGAATGGTGAAATATATATTTTTAAATATTTACAATTTCTGTGGATGATAGCATTATATATGTTTTAGCAAAATAATCAAATTTTCATTGTTGACTGAAAAAGTTACATACAAAAATATCATAACGATATAAAGGCAACTATCTCCAAATGAAATAATAGTGTAAACTTATAAACTTACGTTTATTATTCATATCAATTAGAATACAATCACTTGGAACAATTACTTGAATATATTTCTTCTTCCAGAATAATGTATGCTCACAATTGTTGTTTATATGTTTAAAGTTTCAATATGTCTTATGTTTCTTACATGATTTTTCGGTTGTTTTTGTGATATTACTTCAAATAGTGTATACATGCATTCCTTATTTTTTAATTCTAAAAAATGATAATTCTACAGATTTAAATTATTGTATGATATGTTATGTTCAAAATTAGTTTTATGTGCGAAAACGCATCTTATAACTACGTATGCAATTATTGTAAACATAATTATATTGATGTAGGTAATTTGTTATAGCGTTTGTTTAAAATATAATTTGCTGGATCTCGGCAGCCACTGCTTCCTTTTTTCCTTTTATCCAGGTAAATATTAAATCAGTAAGACAGTTAACTAAATTAGAAAATATTAGAAAATAAACAGTGTTATAATTTTGAGAGTAGAATATATATAGCTATATCATAAATAGAAATCACTCGCAAATATTTGCTTACACTCGCGTACATTTGCATACACTCGCACATATTTGCGTATACTCGCTTAAATTTGCATACACTCGCTTACATTTGCATACATTCGCTTAGAATTGAATACACTTACATATATTGCATACACTCGCTTACATTTGCATACATTCGCTTACATTTGCATACACTCGCATATATTGCATACACTCGCATATATTTGCATACACTCGCTTACATTTGCATACACTCGCGTACATTTGCATACACTCACATATATTGCATACACTCGCATATACTTGCATACACTCGCTTACATTTGCATACACTCGCTTACATTTGCATACATTTGCTTACATTTGCATACACTCACGTATATTGCATACACTCGCATATATTGCATACACTCGCATATATTGCATACACTTGCATATACTTGCACACACTCGCATATATTTGCATACACTCGCTTACATTTGCATACACTTGCATATATTGCATACCCTCGCATATATTTGCATACACTCGTTTACATTTGCATATACTGGTTTACATTTGCATACACTTGCTTACAGTAGACAACAATTTAAATAAGGTAGTAATAGACGATTTAAATGTTTTGTCTTCATATCTAGAAATTCATATGATATCGCTTTTTATTTAGAAGACAAAAATGATGAAATATGTTACTTCTATTGATCTTTATCCGTTAAGAATCAATTTATTTTTTCAAAGAATTTCTAATGAGAATTATTTCTAAAAAATAAACAAAAATTTACATAGTGGTTAAAAGTATTTTTGTTGATATCTGTATTGTCTACAATAAAAACAAAACACTAAATGTTTTACAATATCAAAAAGTTATGAAATATTTTTTATTAAAACAAAAGGATTATTTTTTTTGTCAATCTAAACTTTTAGTAAATTAATTGAACATTAATCAACTAATATGGATTTGCTCAATAGATGTGAACTATTGTGAATTATTTTTTTAATCAGAATAATTTACTTAGTAATCATTTAAAAAATAAAACAGCACTTCCTTATAATATTTACCATGAAATAAACATATGAATTAGAAAAATCAATTTGTATATGCAATTCTAAGTCTGAATATTTAGCATTTTTATATTATGGAAAATAAAATTAGTTTAATTTATGTTTTTATTATGGATTAATATTTAGAAGAAATTCTTATATTCAATATATGTTATAGATTTACATTTATTATTCATAATACAATATTTTACTTTAAATTTACAATGGTTTTCATTAATGATTATCTGAAAGTTATATTTCTATATTAAAAAGGTTTTATTTGTTCATTATTTCTAAAATATAATTTATAACAACATGATAAATGATAATATATTTATTTATGTTGTTGTTTAATATTTTAAAGTTTGTTATCCTATCCACTAATGGCATTTAATATGAACTATTTCAAATATTTAAAATTCAAACTTTCAATTCAAAAAGATAATTATAGTAAATAAATTCTCAATAAAAATGGTATCTAAAAATAAACCGAAAGTAATCTCAACATTACGAGGAAGCTAATAAAATCATGACGTTTCAGTCGTGAATTGTAGCTAAATATGTGTCTACAAATTTGTAATTATTTAAAATATCCTCTTTATGCTTGAAAATACTGACCGTTTAAAAATTACTTTCGCATATTATATATAATTAATTATCTGCTTAGATATTTACAATTTAGATTTAAATAATTTTTAAACTAACACGCATGAGACTGTTGTATGAATTAAGATTAAGGAAAAAATGTTATCCTAAAAATTATTCATGAATTTTATAGTAGACTAAATATTTCTTTATCAAATTTCCAAAATAATTTAAATGATTTTATTATATAAGTAAACTTTGTTTAGTTAGATATCTGTAATATAATGCCCGTTTCAAGTTCCGATTTCTAAACATTTTATTATTAAAAATTGCAGTATTTTGAAGTCTAAATGTTTTCATTTTATATTTTCTGTTCCACATTTTTAAATGATATAAAGCGTAATTTTTAAAATATAAAAAAGATTGTTTATAAAATAAAATACAGAATTAATTGATTAATATATTTTAAATGTTATTTTACATTTAAAAATAGAATTTGATAATGAAAACAAGCTCATTTCATAGAAGTTCTCAGTTACATAAGTTATGGAATTATAGCAGTTTAAATAATATTTTGAGATGAAATAAATAAATTATCAACTTCATTTTTACGTTCATTTCGATTCAAATGTTTACTTAACGTGTTTGTTCTATGAAAAATCATACAATATATATATATTGTATGATTTTCCATATGATATACTAATAGTAAAAGAAAAAAGTAGAAAAAATTCTAATGTTGCAACATAAAAATAAACAAAATTATAATTAAAATTAAAATTAAAATTCATAATAATTTGAAAAAACGTATTCCACAAAATTTCTTTCGAAATTAAAAAGAGTTCATTGATATGTGGTATACTTTTTAGATGAGAAAAACTGTCAAAATATCAACTGCTAAAAACATCACTCCCGAAAATTTACTTTTATTGATTTCTAAGCATAATTCAATGATATTTGGATTATTTTGTATTAGCCGCCTACAATTGAATAATACAAACCTTTAATGAATGTAATGATAGACTCATTGATCTTATTTACATTTAAGCTGAACTATCAAATTCATTAACAGATCACAGCTATCCTTTAGTTAAAGAAGTTTAATTTATTATTCATTCCTGTAAAATATATTTAAATCCAAAAAACTGTCAATTTAGCAGTTTTATATTGCCTATTGTAATCCACATCTTGTACATGTTTTCATGTTCCAAAAGTTTTAATAAGAATGCTACAATTGTGATTTTAAATATAAATTCTAATTTGTTTTTAGATATATTATAAATATAAATAATTTGAGGTTGTGAATACCCAAATGTACGCAATTTAATTATTTTTAAATCCCCGTAATGTTCTCAATTAGAAAAGTATTCATCCATTTAAAGCCGTTTGAAAAAAATAAATTTTGACTTTACTGCCATTGATAAAATTGTAGATAAAAGCTGTAGACTTGTTTCGGGATATTGCCCCTCATCAGTAAAGAGTGTTATATAATATATAATATATTTTATATGATATGTATGATATATTTTATATGATATATATGATATATAATTATATTTATATATACATATATATAATAATTTAAATAAATTGATTAAGTATACATTATATAAATATTATTCTAGATATATTGAAAACTATTACTAGGAAGTGCATAGTTGTGTAATTAGTTTAGAAATGTTAACGCGTTTTTTAAAAGTGTTTATGCTGCATAAATCTTTATCACTCTTTCATCTTTTAAAATTCACCAATTATAAAATAATCAAGATATTACTTTTCTCGGTTAGAATGGTTATTTACACGACTATTAATTTGTTTTAGAAAATATTATTTGTATCGGAAACAACAAAAGAGACATGTAATGTGATGAGAAACATAACGATGAATGGTAACCTATAGTATACATTATATAGGTAGTCGGTCCCAGAGGTACCTACGTATGCTGCCGGTTAAATATTCAGTCATGTCAGCAATATAATTGCCGACTACTAGTTGTAATGTAAAACGCAACTAAGTGGAAATAAAAAAAACACTTTAAGAGATTAAATAAAAAATGTAGAATTTAGAAATTACATATTCTTAATAATACGTATTATTTCAAAAATATAGGCGGCCTATATATTAAAGAAATTTGTTATTTCTGTTAACTAAAATTAACCGCTTGTCAATACATTACATTTTAATACTTACTTACATAACATTTTATAACAAATCATGTAAATGATATTACATATTACATGCAGAAGATATATGTTGAAAATCTACGCATTAGCATATTTATATATTCTAGGAGCTGAATTTGGGCATCAATTTCCCGGATTCTGCCGCTGCCCAACCAAAATCCGCAGGCGAGGGAACATCTATCCACGGAATATGGGCGTAGGCCCATATGCTGCCCTGTATAGGATCACTCGTTTGACTTACTGAATACTAATAATAAATCCGAACTCATCCTCCCTGCACCAAAAATATACGTTCTGTGGTACAAATACAAACACCCTACAGACTACGTAAGGAGGACAGGTCGCAGGCAACATAGGATTAAAACACGTATGTTAATATTCGGAATACGAGGAAGTAACCAACATGCTTCAATAGTCGAAATTATGTCCATATTAATCGCATCAATAATTAAAATGTTGTAAGTTCAATTAGCCAACATTTATTCTAAATAATACTATTAAACAATAGTGAGTCGGTACTTGCTGGATAAAAATATTAAATAAATGTATCATTTACGAACAAACTGCAATTCAGTTGAAAAACATTAAATAAATGCACAAATTCAATAGACAAAATCAGTAATGAAATGTTGCAATGAACAATACTACGAATTATAAAAATATTCTAATGGGAAAAATGTCACAAAATAGCAAATAATGTCAGTTTCAACATTGTATAAAATAGCGAATGATCTCCCTTAAAAAAGCCACCTCAAAATCCTCACAATTTCATTTATTTTCTTGAAAGGATCTACTAAAAAATATACAAACGCAATATAGAAAATAAATATTTAATCAATTGTATAAGCATCTTACCATCAATATCTTCAGCTTTTCGGTTTCTAATAAATGTTTTCAATTTGAAACACCTTCACTTGCCAACAGAATCCTGGCTTTAGTTATTTCAATTGTGCCCTCCGATTGCTGGGAATACTTTCGGGGAACATCTATGGAATGACCCAGAGGGTCTGCAATCCACCGAATCGGATGAAATAAAGAAACCGTAGCAAAATGAACACGATGAATCTTTTTTTAGTCTATTTTATTATCAACTGTTCTTCTTCTTCTTGCAACATGTAACTCTCCTTTACAATATTTTAATAGACGGAAATATTGTGGTAGAAATCACCTAAATGAGAAAGTAGATCGAAATTAATCCTTCTTTGTCGAGAACCTTTGGGAAAAGCCGAAGTTTAACCGAATTCAAGATCATCGGCATCTTTCTGTTGAAAATGACGCACCATTTTAGATTTTCCTTACCACGGTGGAAACCTGTGTATTTATTTGTATCATCTTTTTTGCTCTAAGTAACTCTCTACATGAAATAATTATTTCAGGCTTCTTAAAATTAGTACAGTCAATTAAAGCAATTGCGTTGACTGATGTCCATTGTGGTAAATTTGAAGATAATGGATTAACACATATTAGAAACACATAGTAAGAGACCGTATATGACGCTTCCGAAAATATGCCGACGTGTTAGGAGTACAAGGATCTGACTGTAACAGTTGATATTAAGCAAAGATGTCAGATCTTAATTAGATGCATGCCTATTTTAAAATGAAATTATTAAGTAAATTCTCAATAAATGATATGCATAATGTATAACATGTATTTACCAATCAAAGACTCAAGATTTACTTTAATCGATAAGCGAAAATAAAAAAGAATGTTTGAATTAAATGTGTCATCAAATAAATCTGATACTAGTAATTAGTTTATACAAACAAAATTTAATCACCTGATTTTACAGATATTAGTATGTTTTTCAGATTCTTAATTTACCCATTTTTTAATAATGTTAGAATTAATCACAAATCAAAAAAATATTAAACAATTTTTGTCAATGTAAAAGTGTAAACATTTATAGAAATGATCAAATTTAGTATACGTTCTCCTTTAAAATGAGTTAATTTTTTTAAATCCTACTTTTTAATGCAGAATAACTGAGACAAACAGTCCTATTTGTTGTGGGAAAAACCAGGTGCTATATTTTGTTGTTTTTGTTTTGTCGTGAAAAAATATCTCATCAGTATATTATCTCATTTTTAATTCAGGTCACGATAAGGAGTCCCGACAAAATTCCGCGTCCCGATAATAAAGTGTTTTCACACATGCAAGTCCCGATAACCCAGGTCTGGTGAAAACAACAGCTTACAAAATTCAATAAGCAAAGGACATAAAAACTAGGGACAGATAAGATACAAAAAATAAAATGTTTAATAATTTCAATTATTAATTAAAATAGGGGGAGATGTGACTAAACAATGTATGTGGGACTTTGTAACCCAGGTGTAAAAAACATAATGAAATCAATACCTAAACGATATTCGTTGAACATCTTTAAAAATGTTGTTTGAGAGGTTGCCTAAAATTTTTTTTTGAAGTTTGTTGTTATTGTATATATTTATAAAATGTTAGTTTTAACTATTATGTAAATAACTTAATTACCAAGTAGAATATTTTTATTTTATTTTGAATAAAAACAAAATTACAAAATTAAGTTATTTTGAATTCATTAAATGTTTCTGGCGTTTTATTTAATCACATAAAACGATATGAATTAAATAAAATTCAACAGTGAAATTATTTTTTAAATATATAAAATAAGGCACAATAGCAAAAAATTATTATGCAACGAGAAGTTGTACTACAAAGTGACAATTAATATTTTTGTATTTAAGACATTAAATTATCTAAAACATAAAAAGTCTGTGTACAAACATGAATTTTCGTCTTCTGTGATATCAAATTATATAGTGCTAAATCCAATAAATATTAACTTATATACGTGTTGTTATAATTAAAAAGTAAGTAATTATCATTTATTTGCAAAAAAATACCATGTTTATTAAATTTAGATTGACCTATGCTAAATAACAAATAACAATAATAAATAATATGTAAATAAGACGTAAATAAGCCGTAAAAAAACACTAAATGAATACATACCAAATTTTTAAAAACAAAAAACCAGATAATAGATCCAATTTTTTGTATTTTTTTATTAAACCAAATAGTTAAAATACATGAAAAAACTATACTTTTTCAAATATGAATTATAAATTAGATGCGTTTATACTTTGAATATAACTGGTTTTATCGATCATTATTGTATCAAACTTATAACTGATCATTTTCTTTTACTAGTATGAGTAATTAAGTACTATTTTTATAATTTGACTAATTTTATAATATAAGCCATATTTTACAGTGGCAGATTTTGTCTTCAGTCACCACCTCTTTTCGGCGCGTAAAGATTTTATTCTACAAGTTATTATTTTATAGCAATATTATTTTTAATGTAATGATAAACATTAATTAACTTAATATTTAACTTACTCGTATATTATCCTCTTTCATCAGGTTGACAAACAACTTTTAAAGTCAACCAAACTCACGACTGAGGCTGACCTGGTTGTCATCCGCCACAAGACCTAGGAGACAGCTTCGTGGAGTAAATAATACATATTTTTTAATATATTGTAATTATGTAATCTATTCAATAAGAGTATTTTGTCAATGTTGCAGGTGCAGGAATCTACTCATATTGTGCCTCCAAGCCTATCAACCGGTGAGGCTAATGTCATATGATAACCTTACCGTTCGAGCTGTTGTTGAGCCGTTCAATACAACAGAGCGGAAGGTGCGAGTCATCAGGGAGGTCGGCCACAGATTTGAAGGTAACTGTTTTGAATATTTTAATAAATGTAGTATTATTAGATATTATTTATTTATAAAAGGTCAATTCTGGAATTAATGGATCACTAAAAATCAGTAAATATAATTACAATAAACCCAAAATACGTAATAGTTTTGCTCCAAAATAAAAATGTGCAGTGCGGGTTGTGCTATGTTTCAAGAGACTGCCTTATAGATCCGATATAGATGAAAATTCGTTATATCCAGTTAAATGTTGCCTTATATAGTTATTATACATGTTACAGTTGATGTACAGTATATGATATATATTCTATATAAAGATGAACTATTAAATTGTTTCCTAGATATATATATATATTATAGAAATAAAATATTATCCTTTATTGAAGTAAATTATATGATTGAGAAAAGTTTTATCTGGGAGAGTGTATTTATTAAATCGTTTAAAATATATTACATACATAAACCAAATTGGGGTATTCATTAATTGTCAGGTGCACACAAGACGTCCAAGACGTATGGCAGGGCCATTATTAGGTTAACCGACTGGTTGTACGACCTAACGATGGTATTTCTAGAGCGGCAACGACAGCTCCCAGCAATGGCAGGGAAGTCAGAAACAGAGTGGCGGGCCACCTCTGTGTTTGTCCAGGAAAGTGGCGAGGCCCTCGACCAACTGGGCGGAATTGTCCTGGACAAATCCATCGACGTGAGTAAATATATTTTTAATATATTTTTGAGGATGGGCCAAATTAATATTTCAATTTAACCCTTCGCACGTGGAGGGGGCTATGCCAATTTTTTTTTAAAATAAATTAAGTTTTTGATTGAACTATAAAACGTATGACCCTGATTTTAATACTCAGTGGCTAAAATACTTTTATCTAACTAAAAAATATAACAGAAATAATTTCAAATATTTTTACATACTAGAAAAAATGGTGTTATTATTGGTCCATTTTATACCCCCTAGGTGTTCATACTTGCCGAAGATATTAGGAGCTGAAACTTGCAACATTAACAGACAAAATAAGTTTATCGTAAATTATATCCATTTAACTTGATTATTAAAATTATTTATTAAAAATAACCAGCAATTTAAAATAATACTCAAATAACATTTATACAACATATAGCTTATTTGTATAAGTAGTATAATTATATAAATACATCAACAAATATAGATCTTGTGATCTGGAATCAGATACAAAAATAATCAAGTCAATTGGTTACATTGAATAAAAGTTATAGCATTTATTGGTTAATATAATAGCATATATTGTTATTTTCCTATAGTTTTCTTAACTGGAGTTTATGACGTAATCAGTTCATAAAAAGTATATCAATCGATAAATTTTGTATAAAATTAACATCGCTGGATAAGTCTTGAGGAGATATCCGTATACAAAATTTCAGCTTAATCGGATGATGGGAAGTTTGGTTTTCCAGCCCCCCTCCACGTAGTAAACCCTACAAAGTATGTCCACGTACTAACGAAGGTTTAACATAATTATTATGTCCCCTTAAAAATGTGATGAATTGAGAAATGGCGGATTATCGAATTATTGTTGTAAATATATTTTCGATATAGAAATACTGGACAACGGATAAACGAATCTAAACTGCACGAAAGTGAACAAATTATCCGCAGAAATAATGCTGGAGTCGGAATATGAATGAAGAGTTATCGAAATTTATTCTAATGCGTTAAAATAAGAATCAAGCTGTTCCAAAGTACTGCGACGTATAAACGAGAATAACGGATTATCGAGAGTCGTATAATCGAGACTAGAATGTAAAATATGAAACCACTGTATGTCTATTTGCTTCTAGTATTGACTATCATTGAGTTAGAAAAAAATGTTTTATTTTAAAAGCACAACTTGAATGGTTTATGAAAGGAATCGACTCCACAACATGTTATATTATTCCACTATTTTTTTATAAAATATATAATTTATTAAATTGTTAAGATAATCTATATTTCTGACTAAATTTAAATAATTTATAAGAACAAAAATATTAAATAACAATTTAAACAAAATAAATATTGGCATATTCCATCATATCAAATATATTTTAATAGAAAAAACTTTACCAAATGTCGATATTGACAGATGTAGAGTGAATATAAAAAGTAAAAACATTATATGTTGGTTTATATACATCATGTCAAATATATGTTTAATATAAATACTGATACAAGGGCTGTCATACTAAAGTGAGTAATAACCAAATAAAAAAACAATTTTCACAATAACTAGAAATGAGTGAGATAGAAACATTTACAAGACACGTTATACAAAGTCACATTTTGTGTGAATACAGCATGTT
>JAUZND010000675.1:0-13977 GCA_034780555.1 Coelogynopora nodosa | reverse complement strand
ACCTATAAGGGCTGAGGGAGGGGGGGGGGGGTGCGTGCGGAACGTCAAGTCGTGGTGCCGGTATTGATTACATAATAGTAAGAATGTGTTGGCTGACCCCGTCAGTATTCCACCTCCAGCGTACAATGATCACGTTTCACGTTCACGGATTAATCGTTACTGTTTACATTCATTGATAAAAACAGTGTTTTGATACACCAGTCAACAGGCAAAGCTAAATCATTATTAGTAACTCCATAAATCTACAAATTTAAATGTATGTTGACATTGCGGCGGCAGGCAAATATATGCTGTAAGAACGAGTTTGTCGACCACTGTTATTTTGAAAAACAGAATCTTTTTCAAGTGAAAAACAACAATTATCTACGAGAAGATATTTTAACCGCAATTTCACTCATTGATATCGGTGAGTTTACAGACAGTTGAGTAATACACAAACAGAAAGTTATTATTGCACTAATGTGAAAGAATGAAGCCCCTAGCAACGAATAATCAAAACAATATAATTGATTCTTTCATAAAAAATAAATACCATATTAGCATTGTGTTTTATTAAAAGTGCATTTAGTTGACTCCAGACTGGAATTGGTGTTGACTATACTGGCGGGATGCGTATTCACAGAATCAATTTGCACACAACGCGCAAAACATCAGCCTTGTTATTTAATTAGCAATGGTTAGAAGAAGAAACTAAATTGATCAGTCTAAATAAATGAATTGGGTCTTGATGGACGGTATAGATATTAAGTGCTCCTGAACAGCCGACAATAGTAGGGTTGATTGCGTGGAATGTTTTCTTCAATGAAAAATGTCATTCAAAAACTTGATGTTTTGTTCAGAAAAACATATATCTCTATATTTTGAGCACACTTAAATGGGACAGCCTGGACACGGACAGAAGACAAGGGCTCTACTTACTCAAGGGACAGGTGGTGCACTGTTTATAGAAATCGATAATTTACTGAGCAATGTTATAGAGGAGGTCAAAGGGGTTGCATTTAGCCCGTTCCTCCACCCCCCCCCCCCCTCCCCATTATACTTTACTGCCTCCTCTCAGAAAATCTATGCTGAATAGCAGCTGACACCACACTATAGAAGAATATATTCCAGAAAATAAGCTCATATTAAGAGGTTTTACAATATCGGTTTTCAATAAAGCTAATTATAGTATCATTTTTAGTCATCCTGTTCCCCAGAATATTCTACCCATCCCCCTCACCGTGGTCCACTGCAGAGCCTGTCTCTTGGTGTCGGAAGCCAGAACATGCGCCTCCTGAATGGGGTGGGTCAGCTTGATCACGTAGTCCATACCGCTGTCCCGCTCCGCATAGACAGCCGTGAAGCCGGGCAGGAAGACGGAGAGGGTGGGGTTGCTCGCGTGAAGAGACCTGTTGTAGTAGTGGGGGGGGGGGAGATGGGGGGTTACGTAATGTATTTACTTTTGAACACTATATATTATGCACAGTTCAAATCTGTGTTAGCAATTTGTAATAATTTCACAATTATACGCAAAAAAATAAGTTTGAAATTCAAACTCCGTAATTTGTTATAAAAGATTTACTTATAATTATTGATTTAATAAAATTATTGATTTACTTTTTAACTTCAAATTAGTATAAACAAATTTAAAAAGGCTCCTACGAAATTCTTCTGAGCTAAAAAACAAAGATTGCTTTCTTATATGTTTCAGTGCATGTAATATAGCCAAGTTTTTTCTACTGTTATTATCGTCCAAAACCAAGCGTTATAAAATCTCGATAAGCATATTAGCGTAGTTAGTGTCCAAATATATATACTGTGGTGTAATGAAAAAAGGATCCGACAAAGTGATTCCTTTCACAACAAGCAACAAAAACGTACCTGTAGCCAAGGAGGCGGGATCCCGTCTGCACGAGGGTACAGAGGGGGAGACGCACCCACTTGTTGGCAGCGGGTGGAGACCGGTGCCAGAGAGGGCCGGCCAGGGACCACGTAGAGGAGGGGGGGATCGTGGCCGAGCTGAACCTGCGAGTGGCCATCGCGGTGCGTTTGGGGAGGCTAGCCGGGGTGGAGGGGCGAGTTGACATCTCGTTAGATGTTTTAAATTTATATATTATGCTAATAGTGATACATATATACTCAAAGTTAAGTCTGTAAATATTATTGAATGCGTCTTTTCGGCTGGACTACCCAAGATTTTTTTCTAAATTGTAAGAGTCTAAATAAAAATGCTATGACTGCCTTAATATAAATACTATCGAAAATGAAGTAATGGTTTTGTGAACAACGATTAGATAATTAATATGACATCAAGACTAAATATAAAATGTAACAAAGGCATCGTGATTCCATGGCTCGTGGTTTTTAACACTACATTGTATTAACACTATCAACTCACTGGAAAGACATTCCACAACGAATAAAGAGAAGGCGCGGCCGCCTGCATCATTAGAACCTGATGAAGGACATGACCCGCTATACTCGATATAGTATTATTAATAGCTGTTTAGATATTAATATTAATAGTGTACGTACACGTACAACAAAAAGGACATCGACTATATTGTAATCACTACCATCATAAAAGCAGGCAGTCGCCTTTGACAAATTAAACGGAAGTAGTCTTATCAACTGTAAACCCTTCATAACATTAATTTGATACCGTATTATAATATAGTAAAGAAAGTGGTACAATATGAATAATGCAGAATGTATAGTGTGTTTGTAACTCTTACTATAACGGTAGACCAATCAATATCATATTATACTATGTCTATAAACAATAGTATCCAGAACATGCTAACGTCTCGGCAAGGCAATCAATGAGTCATTATTCCTTCGCTATCTCAACTCCCACACTTTGTAGTCACATGTTACCTAGAGCGGTTAAACAGATACCATAATATTATACAACAAAGCGCCACATTGCAGAATCAAAGCAAGACATTTGTTTTATAATTAAGGCTGAACGGTTACATAACTGGATCCAACTATATATTAGAAAGTGATATGTAAATTAATTTAGCAAACAACAGCTGCATAAAGAATTAGCGGTATTTTATAGAAACGATTGTAAAAAAACAACCGTAAATAATACTGATACAGAAAAATCAATTAAATAAAATATTTTATTACAACAGTATGTTTAACCAACCGAATTCAGATAATAGGATTGACAAAATACATATTATATGTTAAAATATCAAAGTCAACGATAGCAAAAAATAAATAAACATAAAAAAATATTCAAATCATTCAAATTTAAGACATGATCAACATAAATAAGATATTTTTAGACGATTTTTTTTGTATTAAGCAGAGTTTTATCCTGTTTATAAAATAGCCTATTTAAAATATAGATCAATGGCGATTAATTTTGTGCGAAACAAGCCGTTGTTAATTTTGTAATATTATTTATAAAATACTGTTTGTTGTCTAACTCTTGTCTGCGAAATTGTTATACTTCCTCCAATGGAAAATCTGTAACACATTAATCTAAATTATTTACGTTAAAGTTATTTTAATAAACAAGAGAAAGCCGCTGAAACATTGATATATATTTAGCGCTGACTGCTCAAAATTAAAGGAAATATGATTGCTTTATACATGATATAGCAATTATTAAACAGAATCAGAAAAAACTGTACATTTCATTTTAGATAATAGTATTAAGTATACACATTTTAAAATAATTTAGTAATGTTGCACGTAGAATAAGTTACTACTTTCTTTACGTATAATATTATGTTTACTTGTATATTATGTCATAATCTTCACACATCATTTATGTTCACTTTTAAGGTAATACATGTTATATGATATTACTTTACTAATTATTATATAACATCAAAAATAATTACATAATGAAGAAAATATTATTAAACTTCAAGACTTATCATTAATTAAGTTTGAGAATACAAATGTATTATTATTTAGGAATTTTGGTGGCACTATAATCTGTGAAAAATTATCATATAAACAAAAGTATTGAAATATTCGACGAACCCGATAGCTTCACGTATTGGTAAAACTATGAATAAAGGACAATTTGCGATATACATTCTAAACACAGTTTAGCCACACCTTTCTTGGGTGACACACATTAATTGATCAAAATAATATATTAAATTTCCAGTAGGGGCCACTAACAAACGGAGAAGAAAACTATTTGCCATTGAATTTTAATCACTAGAATTCATTTGTCAAAAGATTTTGATAAGAACTATATTAATATTGTTTAAATATGTAACTATATTCTAGACATTCCTGTAGTGTGTTGTGTGTAACTATAATACACAATTTATCGCAAATATAACTTTTATCTCTCGTCTAAGAGCAATGATTAAAAAACCGTAACAATCAGGAATTCAAAAAAACCACAAGGAACAAAATACAACCACACACATTCTGGCCTATGACGACTATTTACATAACATAGTATACAATAGATCAGACAGGTGACGCTCTGAAGACATTACAAAAGACCTGTTTTGTGGGATGAACAATAAATAACACAAGGAGAGGTAGCTTAAGTCTTATAATCAGAACAGTCTCACTTTGAAACAGTCAATGAAAATTCCTTATCAATAGTAATAGTTCCGATTAGGGATGAACATTATGTACGATAACACTATTTCTTTGATATATATATAGAGAGAGAGAAAAATGGTAATGGCTACAAAACATCGCTATGTGTGTTGGCGTTTAAAGTACGACGTAGCAGTGGTCAGCTAGTAACTCTTATTTAGTATAAGGCAAAGATAGAGCGCACGCGAGAGAAAAAAACAGACCAAAAATAAGTCACATAACAAGACCGCATCAAGCTATCTATCGCTCTCTCTCTCTAAAATTATGCACATAACACATACAATAATGTGTGAGCTGATACTACTTAAGAATTCAGAATATTAGTCCACCAAATTACAATACGAGTCCCGGCCATGTGATTGCACTGCTTGTTCAATTGCATTGGCGCAATGTAGGTGGTTTTTATTATGAAGTATGATATACAGTCAGTGGACTGTGTTTAGTCTAGAAGGCCTACTCCAGATTGCGTATCATCTCATTTTAACTATAAATTCAGGTGAACTTTTGAGTGGAAACTAGTAGCGGCAAGAGAGAGAGAGATAGAGAATGCTGTACTAAACGAGAACCAGCAAACGTGAGAGTCAGGCCGCGGTACGTAGTACCAGGGACTACTGTAGAATACTGACTGATTCAACCGCTAAAAAGTAATTACAAATATTTGTAAAACTACATTTTAAATAAAATATATTGAAGTCATTTCTAATATAGCTTCGCTATGAACAATATTGAAAACATATATGGTATAACATGACCGATTTTAAAATAGTATTCATTATTTCTTACACTTTACATCGAAACTGATACATATTCGCATGGGAAATCAAAAAATATATTTATTGCTAAACTAATTATGCACTAATCCTACGTATCAACATAAATTTTTATAAAATCAAAAAGGATAAAAACTATAAATAATCCTATACCAGTCATGGCCACAAAAAAAAGTATGAAGGCCATTACACACTTTAATATATATATATAACATGTTTAACATTCCTCGAAAGCGGCCATAATTAGGATTTCACATATTTTTATACACTTCAATAATCCTCGACTGGAATGCTAAATGAAAAAGCTGACGGTGACAGGCAAAAATAAATAAACAAATAGCACTACATAGTTTTTCAACAACTTTTTTCATAGGAAGCCCACATATCATACTAAATAAACAAATGGCGATAAGTACATTAAAAAGAGCATTCATATAAATCGTAAATTACAACAACCAATAACGTTGGAACATATGATGTAATAGGCGTTACGATTGTTTTCAAAATAACTTATTTTGCCTTCTATGTATAACATATATCAAACCAATACATTGCAATAATTAAATGACAGGAAAAATAGTACACAAATTAATGTTAGGTATTATCTAGCACAACAATAATTTGCTACTCATTTCTAACTGTAGCTGAAATAAATTTCACACAACACGAAGACAAAAAAACAAAATATAGTGTATTCCCGTTATTTTCAATTCTAACTATAAAAAGATGTGTTTAAAAAATAAAATATATACACTGGAAGTGCTTAAAAAGGTGGATCCGGTTCAAAACGGTAACACCAAGTCTTTCTGATGATCACGAAAGATTGCCAGCTTTAATCAGTCAAGCGCACAATTACAACCTTTATAGAATGGAACACACGAAGTGTCAATCGCTCTGTTCAATAATAAAAGATCCACCGACATAGAAAGTGGACATTGACGGCAAGCAGTGTCAACCAGAAAACATTCACATAAAGTTTTGGAACAGCTATGTTGCAATATTATTGGCCACTACTTATTACAATATAATTGTAAACTAAAATAAACAAGACAGGGGGGAGGGGGCAGCAATAAATTGAACAAGGGGAAATCTAGGCTATTCGTCTGAGTCACTATTTGGCAAGTTAATGTCGAGTAATCAATGAAAATGTGTACTATTATGTGATTCAAATCTAATTGGAAACATTGGAACATAGATTGTGTTTGCTTGCTTGCTTTTAGAATACAAAACTGTCTGTTTTGTTTAAATGCGGTGTGTTGACAGATATTTACTCGGGGTGTGTCACAGTTTAGACATTACTAAGTAAATGAACCAGAAATAATAAAGTATACGTAGTCTTGTGACATTCAAAAACCGAAATCAAACCAAGGGAGATAACCGAATAAGCAAAGGATTAATCTCTCAAACTATTTCAAATTCTAAAATTAACAGTTTCAACGGATACTATACGGAAGTAATAAAAGCAGAATTTACAGTATATTTATTAATGAGACAAAGAAACAATTTTATAAATAATTTATAGTATACACGATATTTTGATATGAATCTGACTGACTATAATAATATATATTATTTCATTTTAAAAATGAACTAAAACCTACCTAATTGCGGTTTTGTTACAAACAGCATTTTCCTCCGGTTCAAATTCAGTTCCGCTAAAATCGTCATCTGAAAGAAGCGATCATTGGAGGTGAAAATCAACTTAGCGATATCAATATCTTATAAGTCACTAACATGCATACATACACTAACAACTATTAGCCTAATACTCGATAAGTTTTGTCAATAAATATTTAAATTAATGCTTGCCATAATGTGATATTTAGAACACAACAATATCCTATTTTACTACCAATTCACAAAATGATATATAACAATTGTATAAAATCTAACTATTCTGAAGAGATCAATGCATTTCATAAATAACAATCAATAATCACAATTTCCATTGATTATACATTGCAGATACATACTTAACTAAATCTACATATTGTAAAATGTACTGATTCAACTCGTCTGCGGTTCATAGAATACAAACATTTCACAATGCGTAGATTCTAGGCATAGCTCTACATCTCCTCAAATCGATGAAATACTTATAAACACCATGCTACAGCCTACTCTACAAACTAGTTTAAATCGTGTTCACTTAGATGGACAACTGAATAACTATAGCTCACCTTTATCTCGACAACTTTCCGGTAGGAACAGATTGGACGGCTCTTCGTACTCGCCAGTATCAAGATGAGGCCTGAAAATAAATCAACAAGGTCATTACAAATATATAGGCCTATGGTAATAACGAATTGCATGCCGGTGGGTCACTTTGACACTCTTCCACGGCTATTGCTAAATAGTCTTTCAAAATCGCTTTAGGATTTCATCCCTAAATTTCAGGTTGATAATGTAATTTAGTCGATTGACAATTGAAAGTTATATAAACAAAAATGGCAAATTTACTATTCAACTTATTTAAATTAATTTCATAATCCCCTCTCGATTCCAACTTACAGTGGCAGTTCAATGGGCGGCATCGAGTATCGAGTGGCTGGTGGAACAGGCCGCGGCTTTCGCAGGCGAAGTTGCGGTGTCGGCGGCATGAAATAGGTGGCAGTGCTAGTCACTCCATTGTCAACGGCAGGTGGCAGGGGTCCCAAACCACACTCGAGCACCTCCAGACGTTCCAGGAAACCATGAAGCTTCTCTTGACACTCGGAGGAGAGAGACTCCTTGCTTAAGTCCTTCTCGAGGAAATCGACAATCCCTGGTAGCAGTGCTGGGAGAGATGAAAGCAGAACAAATCAACAGCAAATACGGATTATACACACTTTCCCATGTGTATACAGTTAAATACAAGACAACCACGGATAATTAACCAATTGAAATTTATTTTATGTAAAAATATATAGATATCTATGTACTTTTCATTATATGTCAAGTACACAAACGTTTGAGAATACCACAAATTGTACATCAAAAATAATATAATTATATTCCAAAATGTGTTTTCAGAAATGTAACCAATGATTAAATTAATGACACCAACCCAACAATATGTTCTTATCAATTATAAGTTTTGCATATTTCTTTCTATATCCCCACTAATATTTAATGTAAAACCTTCACTTTTGATAGTGACTATAAGAGATTTTAATGAGAAGAAAGAGACTTCTAAGTTTAGCTTCTTTATGTAGGTAATATACCTTTTATTTAAAATTCCCTGTAAATACACATATTCACTTCAGTTTAATATGTTTCTTTAACTTGAATGGTGCAGTCACTCCAAATACACACTGCTACTTTTTGAAGATATTTTGAAACAATTTATTTGGCTTAATGTTTCTGTTATGGTAATAAAGATACCAAAAACATATCTCTCAATAACTAAATTAAAAATATGCCATAATTAATTGTTAATCAACAAACAATGGATTATTTGAAATTCTGAACATGAATCAGCATGCCGTACACCAGTCTTGTCTGTCTACTACAAAATTATTAAAATGATGAAAAATGGAATTATTAATTTTATATGATCTTACTCAATTTCGGTGAAAAAAGAATATGTATATAAAATTGATGTAATCACAATACATGCAATAGATAGTTAAACTCAAAAAAATATCATCCACCTATCAAAAATCATTAGAATCTTTTGTCTGCATCTATGATACACACAATCATACAATGAATACCATAGATAGTTATTAATTTTATAGATCATTATGAGAGAAATTGGTGAACCATGTGGTGATTCATATATTAAATATAGTGTAAGATGTAATATTTCATATAAAATTGTGTATTGCAAAAATATTTTTTTCTAATTAAATTATGCAAATATATTCAGCATAAAATTAAGAATTCCCTAAAATTCTATATTTTATAATATTAATGAAAGGATAGATTTTATAATAAAATTAACTATCTCCTAAAATTTACAAATGGATTGATGTTTATGTATAGCATAAATTTGTTAATGTTATTAATAAGTTTAAACTAAACTTTTTACTTGAATTTATATACTTAAAACTAACTTGGATGTTTAATAATTTAATTAACATGAACATAATCTCAAGATATACATGATTTAATATAATATAATCAAAATGCATGATTTTATATTTTTATTAGTGAAAGTATAATTTCAATAAATTAAAGAATATATATTCATAATTTAATCTCACTTTTATCAACAAATTAATACATTGCTACTACCATGCTGTCCATAAAACTCTCATTTCAAGTAGTAAAATCATACTGTAAATAGAGCCAACTATATACTATATGGGCAAAGGTAGTACAGAAATAAAAACAAAGCACTACTGATTTTGAGTTATTCAAATCCTATCAGGTGTCTTAGTCTCTTTGATGATGATCAGATTATACTTTTTAAAAATACCAAATAAATCATTACTGAAATTAATTTGAACAGTAATAAATTTTTAACAAAATATATATTTTTAAATTTTTTAAACTTCATTACAAATTTACTAATATTTTTTATATAGAGTAAATCAAATAGTGTTTAGGGAGTCATGATATTTTCAAATTTATAGACTAAATTTCTTATATTTTAATTTACTATTTAAATCAAAATATATGATATAGATCTGCATAGAAAATATAATAATAATTTAGTTTTATTAAAAATATATACTGAATGTGTTAATAATCATGCCATAAAGTTATTTTATATTATTATTAGTTCAAAATAATAAAAAATATTAGATATAAAACCTGATGATGCTGTATACCTATCATAAAATGTAGTACACAATCCCCAATGCCAAGTATACACAATAAAAAATTATATAATTCCACAAAACCTAATACTGATGCCAAGTACCTGAGATAAAATTGTATACCAATTCCAATTTTTTTATACCAATGCCAGTTTAGTTACTAATAAAAAAACATTGAATAAAATTTGAAGCCAATACCAAGTATATGTGACAAAACATGATGGAATTTAAGTAAAAAAAAGCTAACTTATTCAGATAAACAAACAAGATCTAAAGGATGAATTTATCAATATGATAATGCAATAATTTAATGTTATACATAAAATTATGTATGTATATATATGCAAAATAATTTATATAGTAACTAAGTCTCTAAAAGTTTACTTACTGTGAGATTACTTTATAACCAAATGAAATCCATTACATTGGATTTAAGTAACCTATAGTTATAAGTGGATTATAAAATAGTAATTTAATTAATATAAAATTATATAATCAACACTAAAATAAAACTTATAAATACAAAAAAATATATATTTATAAACAGATTTTTGAAGATTATACTGCAGATACATAAAAGCCATTAACAGTGTAACTGTATTGTCATTAAAATGTAAGTCATTAACATTACAGAAGTTGTACTGTACAAGTTGGCTGCATTTTTTATTTATATTTAGAGCATACAAGAGTATAATTCAAATATATTGGAGAAATAATTGTAGTACTCACTGATTAGGATCATGAACTAATATGTATGATTCATTATGTTTAGTTCAATAATCTTTGAAACAATATTGTAAATGTATGTGTTAGCATAATAAAAATAATTGACTTATACTGAAATAATTTAAACCTGATATAAAATGTCAACAAAGTATATTTGTAAGTCTATTATGCAAATATATATACATAAAAAATAATTAAAAAGATAATAATAATAATGATTATATTTAATAACATTAGTGAACTTGGAGTATATGTGGCCATCCTAACTGTAATGATATAGTAGGAGCTATGAGTTTGAACATATATGAATAGTTAATATAATAATAATATTATGTAAAATTATAATATGTGATTGTAAACATATTTGTAATTTTTAATTTCATTTAATTAAATATATAGTTATAAACATCTGTATTAAATATATTATTATAAATATTGTTTAATGTTTAATATGTATTACTTTTTATATATGTTAAAGTCTATAGGTATAGTTATAAATATAATCAAAATTATAGTGACTGTTAATAGTTCTTACTATATAATTATAGTATGATCATTGATACTGCAATTAAATTACTGGGTATGCTCCTGTAACAATAGGGTATTAAAGTCTTATGCCTTATTGTTGCTGCGGCATACCCAGAAATTTTCATTGGGGGGGGGGGGGGGGGGCATAATTTATTTTTAAAATAAATTTATTAAAGAAATTATTCAAATATATTTTTTTAAAGAAGGGAGGGGCTATTTTGTCAAAGGAGGGAGTATATGCCACATTGTGTCCCCCTCTCCTTGCCATTGGGTTCACCTCTGGCTTTTGGTTATACTGTCAATATCCCCAACATTAACAATACTTCAGATAATATTTTTTATGTTTTTGACACAATCTATAATAAAAATATGCTTAAAAACATTTGTTTTATAATGTTTTTTAATCACTGTTTTCTTTTAATTGGTTAGGTGTTAATCTTCAAAAGAATTACTTTTGAAAGGTTTTTGAGTATCAATAAACTACATGCTGGGCTTAAGATTAGAGGAAAATTCAAATTAAAACAAAAGGGTTTATGAGGTTTTGCACAAATCCTATATATATTATTCTTTATAAGATCAATTATAATGTATAATTGAATTTTTTTAATATTTCTCATGCATCACTATAAATTATGTTGCAAAATAATATACCATAGCAAATTGAAAATTAACACCAATCAGCAATCTCTAGGTTCAATTAATCTTTACAATATTCATAAGATGCATAAAAAGAAAATATACAAATAATGTTGTGCAACAGTCAGTCACAGTGAAAATGGCAATGAATGGCAATTCCCGGCAATGTTCATGTTACATCAATTACGATTATTTAATTAAAGTTCAGAACTTACATAATAGCTGCTCCATATTAACTATATTTCCAATTATAAAAGAAAAAATTTGTTTAGAAACTAATCACAAATAATAATTAATCCAACAGATAACGGCTTTCTAAATCTCCAACACATAATTTTGAGCCACAGAAGTACGCGCGGTTAATATTCAAATAATTTTAAACAAATTTAACTATTTATATCCAAATTGTAAAAATTTACACAAAATGAAATTTTTATTAAATTTAAGTAAACATAAGTTATAATTCCATCCATTAATTGATAAATTCACCAAATTAATTAATTGTAAATAAAAGTACCTTTTATCATTGGAAATATATAAATATTGATTAAAATGGGTATAATACTACATATATCTTCAGAAATTATAGATTGGACGTACCCACATGTGAACGGCATAATCGTTCCCAATAATGGTATTATATAATGTAACTGCGGTGCTTTCAGTGTCTTTTTTCGTAAGGAATTCTTTTTAAATTGTGGAAATTGTCTTGTCTCTTTCCTTGGTTCAGTTTTCAGTTCTTTGAGAAGGCAGGTGGCAGACATCCGCCTGACATGGAAAGTCCATCAAAGTTAAAATGCTGTGATAAGATCCTTTAGAGAATATTGTTTTATAAAAGGTAAAATATAGCGTTATATGTAATAGTTCAATGGTTCCATACTATTTATTTTATATTCTCTATTTTTAGCATATTATGTACTGTAGTTACATTATATCAATATTTATTTTAGTTGAAATTATCTTTATTATTTCGATTAAAAATATATTGAAATATACATTATAATAAAAATCCATTTAAATATTACGTAACGAAGTTAGGATGAAGGGTCTCGTACTTGCGTTAATCAACATGACAAGTGGTGGGAGTTTTGTTACTTGCATTGTACAATTATTTTAAGTGATACATTTTAAAGTTTTAAACATCCATAATAATATGACAGATTGATTCACTATGAAAACTATTCTACACTTTATATTATTTATACACCTAATTAATATAATATTTGCTAACTTTACACTGCACATTTGTAGATACTTTCAAAGGAATCACCTAAACACAAAAATTGTTTAGGAATAAGACTTTTTCTATTTTATTTTTGTGATGGCAGATAAAAACTTATTAGACAAATTAATGAAAAAATATATTTAACAATCGTTCAGCGAATTTGATTGTTTGAAAGGGGATTTAATATTAACATCATTATACGTACGTAATTGGGTGATGTTATGGTCATCATGATGGGTCGTGAGGAAGTTGAGAATCTCAAAAAGTGGCTGAAATTACGAATGTAATATTTACGGCCTTATAATTGTGATAGTTATTTATGAATCCATTATAATATTCTCCTAAAATAGAATTGTATGAGTTACAAATATTTCATCAAAGTTATCACTTTAAATATGTATATGATATGAAATCGCTTGGTATTAATTTATATTTATATATAATTTATAAATGTAGCATAATAATATAATACAGGAATTTATAGAACGGAATAATTAATTGAATAATTAAATAATTAAAAAATGATGTTTTTAAATATATGGATAATACCACGCAAAATTGCAGGATATGTTAACTCCATACTCATGTGACAGAAAGATACGCGAGCGGAAGAAGAAGATAAAGACAACACATTTGAAGCAGCAAAAGTTAATTTCCTAGTGTAATTCATATTTATCCTTCTATTTAAGTGACTATATATGTATTTACAATTTCATCAGTAGTAGGGAAGGAGCTCCTTGAATCCACCCCCCCCCCTCCGCCCACGCATTTTTTTTTGGAT
>JAUZND010000674.1:0-13977 GCA_034780555.1 Coelogynopora nodosa | reverse complement strand
CTAGCTTGTATAATAAGGTAAATAGTTGCGTATCATACGCTGTTACGCCCGTACTGAGAGGTAATGAAATGTGCGTATCATATGTTGTTATATATTTGTTGTTAACAATAATTACACGTTTGTATCCAGAGGCAAGAAACGAATGATGTCATGCAAACCAAATTTATAAGATGTATAATATATATATAATAATTTCTCTAACAATAATAATCATATAATTTATTAATGTTTCCTATTAGTTTTCACATAGTGTGTTTTTGTAGTTGTTTTAACAATTTATTAAACATAATATGTAAAAAATGATTAACATTAGTACTATCTACCTTTGTGATATTAGAAATACAAAATTTCTGTTAAATATGTTTATTTATTATTTTTATATTATTTATTATACATAAATAAATATATTTAAAACAGTCTGAATCTGACATTTCTCGAGAACTGCTACGATTTGATATCGAGCGCACCCAACAATCAAGCGAACAAAGGCATATTATGGTCCAGTCTGGTTGGTTATTGATTGTTTTGCCGGACATAGCTTTAACATATTAAAATCTGATAAGTTTAATGAATAATTAAACTGGATCATAATATTAATAGAATCCACTTGTTGCGCATATAAGGTATATGAAGAAATACTTGGAAGTTGTGAGTCCTTCTATTTTATATATTTGTATCCTCCAAAGAGTATATACCTATATTTCTAGTTGATATACTGTGAATGTTCGGTGGTTTAAACACTTTTTCTACTGCTGTATACAAATCGTAATTTATAATATAATTTGTTACATATTTATTCAGCAGCTTCTTAAAATTTAGGCATATTAATTGTGTTATCTTTTACACCTTACTGCATTTCATTAAAAACAATCGTATCTCTGTAAATTTATCAAATCTATTTAAAACTCACCAAAAATGTCTGCAGATTAGCGAATACGAATTAAAATGATATGACAACATATTATTTCTTTCTGATCTTTTCACCGGACAGTTAAGGGATTGCATGCTATTTAGCTTCTGAACTTGCCCCTCTCTTGTACCCCGCTTACCCCAGGTGATCTGCAATCCGGGTATGCGCGACCGTCATTGGGACCAGATGAGCGACATCGTCGGCTTTGATATCCGGCCACAAGAGGACACCTCACTCAAGAAGTTCCTCGAGTACGGACTGACTGAGCACCTCGAGAAGCTCGAGGAGATTGGAGCTTCGGCCGCCAAGGAGTTCCAACTGGACAAGACCCTCAAGAAGATGAAGTTCGACTGGAAGGACATGCTCTTCGAGATGCTGGAGTACAGGGACACGGTATGAGATCAGTGTTGAAATAGGCGGTTTACTGTAGTTATTCTATACATAAGAAATACTTTTAACACATCATTTTGAAAAAGTATTATTCATCTTAAAAAGTCACAATTTTGTATATTTAATAAAATGATTATTTTTCTATTTCACGCAATAAAAATAGTCTACGTGAAAAGACTTTTAGTTAAAATTTAAATATTTTATTGATTTTAACTTCTATTAATGACTCGTTAGTTGGTGTTAACTAAATGTATGATTGGGCGCAGTTGCCCTCTAATTCCCGTCACCACTACCATCACCCCATCAGGGAGTGTCGATCCTGGCGTCGATTGACGAAATCCAGCTCCTGCTGGACGACCACATTGTAAAGGCGCAGACTATGCGCGGCTCGCCCTACATCAAGCCCTTCGAGGTGGAGATGCACGAGTGGGAGGACAAGTTGATCACCATGCAGGACATCCTCGACGTCTGGCTTAAGGTGGGCGGTGCTGCACTGGTTTTGGGTCATTCTCGGGCACCGGTGCAAAAGTCTCTTTTGACAATAGCTGGTTTCTAGTTATTTTGACTTGTGGTGAAACCGTTAAAATAAACAAATTCGTGTTATATCTTCAAAAGGGGCTTTGGCTCATAAATCCCCGCATGAACAGGTTTATCTTCTTGTAGGAGTTAAAATCGATCGGGAAATATGTGATTTATATTTTAGAATATTTATTTGAACACGCTTTGCGACATTTGTACTTGAAGCTTGTATATTGTTCTAAACATATTGAATGTAGCAAAACAATTATTGTGTTAAATAACCTGAATATTAATTACTTTACGTACAATCATTTGGATATAAAAGTACAATGTTGTGTCATTTATACTTACCTTACTTTAAATGTAATGTAATTGTTATTTACATCCAGGTTAGATTTTAATTTTCTGTTATTAGTTTTGACATTAGTTGAATCAGTTGAATATATAGCAATCAAAAACAGTATTTCTGGTCAAAATTGACATAATTCAGTGTTATTGGAGCGAGACAGAGCTTGAAATTAAGTATACTACGTATATAGGGCATTACTACTGTATAGGGCATTACTCGTATTGGTTCCAGGGCGATCATGTAGAAGTCGGTTTTCAATTATTTATTTTCTACATCGAGACTACGACATTTTAATAATTTTGATTTCAAAATTTCAACAAATAATGAAGTGCCGACTTGCTATAACATGATTGCCGATCAAATACAACCTAGAGATGTGTATACGTCGGCGTTATATTTATAAAAATGAACTTCCATTTTTTGTTGTATACGACAAAATATACAAATATTGATATTATGATGAACGCCAGCGTCAATACAACTAACAAGGGTGTTGGGCAATTTGCTTTAGTTAAATATATATAATATTACAAAATTGTTTACAAAAAATAAATGTATTATTAAATTATTTTCTGTGTTACTTTCTATAATAAAACATGAAACATTGAATACATTTTAAATAACTAATATATCTGAAACTATATTATTATCTAAACTATATTAATCATGTACACCAAATCTTCAACTTCAACCGATTAAACGATTTATAATCAGCGCATCCACTGATGGTATCTTATTCACTTTTATATAAATAATTATATTATACATTTTTAACAAAACACTTTATGCGGCGCTAGACCCTACACTTGACATAGTCTACCTCATTTATTCAATATAACATACTGATACGCTCGTCTTGATAAACCAATTTTATGTGTTAATTCAGGCAGCGTGGATATAACATTAAGTTAGTGTGTTACGAAAACCGTAACAAATACGAAAATTAAAAGCTAATAAATAATAAATTATTGCTATAATTGAAAGAATCACATTGCATCTTAACTGCAGAACCGCCAAGGTGAGTAAATCGTCGTAGGACCGTCAAAAGGAGTAATTAATATCCACATTTGAACAGTTTATTCTGAACAATCCACTGAAGAAATCCAGTGATATTTGTCGATCTATTTAAGGTCATATCCAGATTATATTTGCACCAAAATATATCGTAGGTCTTTTACGATGCATTATTTATAACATCATCAATATCAAAATACACCATTTTATTATTTGGCCTAGCCTATGGTAATATGCAATCAACGAAAGCCGCCAAAAATAAAAAAAAGTAACACACATAAATTATTGTTATTTATATCTAGTAAAGTAAGTCAGTTTATGATGTCACTAATGACGAATTATCAGTTCAGTTTTAGAAATTTGAATAAAACATATATTTACCTCGTATGCTAATGTTTAGTAGGCTTATTATTTCCCCACTGAAAGCAATTGCGGTAAATGTCACATCTACTTCCCCCACATCTTGGGCTGCAGGTGCAAGCAACCTGGCTCTACCTGGAGCCGATCTTCAGCTCGGAGGACATCCTGGCCCAGATGCCGGAGGAGGGACGCAAGTTCGGCATGGTGGACACCACCTGGCGCGAGATCATGGCCGAGGCCTCCAAGGACAACCACTGCCTCGTGTCCACTGGGCAGAAGGACATGCTACGCCGGCTCACTGACTCCAACACCCTGCTGGAGGAGATTCAGAAGGGCCTCAACGACTACCTCGAGAAGAAACGGCTTTACTTCCCCCGGTAGGTTGGACCCGGCCGTGACTTCCCCAGTTGCCTGTTATATTAGCTTTGTCCAATTCCGTCTTATCCAGTTTGACAATATTCCCTTTTCGCCTTTTGTCTACTTGAATTCTTTTTGACCTTACACAACCATGCAGCAAAATGTAGTACAATCATCAAATAATTTTAGAATGAAAAGTATTAGTAATTAAAACCATATTTTTAAAGATTTTTCTTAAAATCATAGTAAAATTTTATAATAAAAATCAGTAGGTATTTGAAACAGTAAAATTGCAAAATTGTAAAATTTAAAATTGAAAACGGACATAACTTTAAAATATATCTACTGTATACATATGTAAAATTAGCGCTATGGAGTTATATACATATATACTTTTAAGAGTAGAGCTACTTTTTGAAAACAGTACTTAAAAGTAAACAGTTGTGTGAAAGGAATCACTGTATAACATAGATTGAAATGATTTATGTTCAGTTCACATTTGGTCAAAACAGGAATAATTAAGAAAGCAAATAAACACTGATTAACGCAGTCTCGAGTATTACGTAACTAATGAATGTTAACAATTATTTTGAATGAATAGATGGAACCACTGGATACGCATCAGTGTAATCCCATAGTATGGAGTATTTGACGCCTAAACAGTCCCCAACTGCGTTAAAATTATATATATTATTATATATACTTCAGAAAAAGCAAGTTTACTCACTAACATCTTTCAAGATTTTAAGGAAGATTACTAAGTCATTACTCCCCTCATTTTTGTTAAATTTTCTGAATATTTATCAGTTATTTAAAATAAATTGTTTATTGGTAAAACGTTTTACAACTTTTTTTGTACATCAAATAAAACAAATAAATAAACAAGTGAAATATTTCACAGTATTTAAAATATTCGGTTATTTGCTGTAGTCTTGTAACTGTTTTCTATAATACATAGTATCATTATCTTGCTCCTATATCTACACCTCCGCGTTTAAAATGAAATAATAATTGTTCAGTTCATAAGCTAGACTTATTAATTCACAAATTAGGCTCATTAATATACCGTAGAAAAAGTTTATTTTATGACTTACCTGAGATAAACCGCACCATCATTCTCTGAAATAGTTGGCATATTCTTTGCAAATTGACTGAAGTGAAACAACTTAGTAATTACAAATGATTGTCAAATTTAAAAAGCGATATATTATATCTTCTTATCAGATAAATTGAATGGACAAATTTGTGGATATTTGCTTTATAATAAAGGCTGAAATATATTTAACAATTAATTAACCTTAATTTATGTTAGTAACATGCTACTAAAATCGAATTTATTTAAAATTAGTTTATGAATCAAAATTGCTTAACTTATTTCAATAAACCTTGTATATATGTGGTAGTCAGAACACATTTCAGTGGAATAAGCATATTATGATCTGATGTTGCATATTTAATTAATGAACTTCGATGACAAATATTTATGATACTTCATTTTTATTGTCTAGATTCTTTTTCCTCTCAAACGACGAATTGCTGGAAATTTTGTCAGAAACAAAAGACCCACTTCGCGTACAGCCACATCTCAAAAAATGTTTTGAAGGTTAGTGTGTCAAATCGAAATGAAAGTAATTTTATCTGCCTTAAAATACATTACGTTATAATGTGTTTTAATAGTATATACAGTATGTGTTTCAAACATATTTCAAAATTATATTTATCATATTATATTTATTTACCATTACCATATGAATGATTGAAATTGAAATAGCGTAATTGTACTCATAAACATTGGATAAGTGTATTTATCAAAACGATATATACGTATAAATTTAATCCATATTTTTATAACTATTGTTTAAAATGTGATAACACGTTTTATTCAGTAGATTTGTAATAAATTGTAAAGTAACTCCGCAGAAATATTACAGAAAACACCATTTTCATAACATTTTAATACAATAAGCTATTGATTCGAAAAAATAAATAAATAAAATAATGTTTCTAAATATAAGTTATGGAAGTTAGCAGACTTAATTATTATTTAATTGTTTTATTCAAATTGAATATACCGTTAATTATTGTAACATTATTGTTTAAACAAGTATTACACACATTTAAATAATAGATGTTTAGCGATAAAAGTTATAGTGAAATGGTGGGGCATTTGTTGACTGGAAAATTCGTATAAAATGTAATATTGTTATAACGGATATTATCCCCCATGTTGTTTTATTAAAAAAACTATATTTTCGGTCCATGAAACATTTTATGATTGTATTATAAGGTGATCTGTTTAGTTTATGTGTTCCGTTATTTTGTTTACCCTAACTTGCTTATAGGAATCAGCAAATTGGAATTTACCGAGCAGCAGGAAATTCTTGGCATGATTTCCGCCGATAAGGAGACTGTTCCTTTCGCCACCAAAATTGTACCGGCCAAGGCCAAGGTAATTAAAAGTTGTAATAATAATTAGCAATACACACTATACTGTCAGGTCAACATACAATATTTTGTTTACTTTAATAATGTCAGCAATAAAAAGAATGGAAATTTGTTTAAAATGTTAAATTCAAAGTTAAATTCAAAGTTTGCTTTCAGTTTATTACAAGGAATTTATTTTTAGGTAAAGCAACAGTGTTATAAAACATTTGAAATCATACAACACATTTGATTTGAATACATTTAAATTAAAAAATCTACATTCAATATTAAGAATAATTAAATTTACAAAATTTGAATCATAATTAGCTGAACATACAAAATATCAATATGAATCAATATCAATATGGTCAAGATCGGCAGAATTAAAGTGTATAAAATATTATAAGAATTGATTAAATATAAGCTCATTACTGGCCTGTAATCTAATCATTTAATGGTTGCTTTACTTTTAAATAAGTATTTTGATCAATCAAAAGTGAAACATGTCAGATTGGAGTATCTAAGTATACTGAAAAACAATTGACATGACGTGTTGGTATACCGCTCTAACATACTGTCCAACCAGGTTCACCGATATCTCGGAATTCTGCTATCCACTTCATATTATAGACGTGGGTATATTTGTGTGGTAACATTTGTGGAAATCTCTAAATACTTTTCCCGGTTATCATGATCATCTAATTATAAGATAGTTCTAATTTGTTCTCACATTGTGATTTTTTAGATTGATAAAATTATAGTTTTCACCTTTAATATGCAAGTGTTAATTACACTAAACAGGCAATTTTGATTTCAAATTTGCGAACTAACCAGACAGTTCTCCTTCAATTATATTATAAGTATAATGTAATGAAGTAGACAAAATATATATTTCATTATATGTCATGGTTAACATTACAACAAATAATGCACTAATTCGATTCATTAATCGACAGAGAGAGTAGTTAAGTAAATGTGTACTCTACCCCCTCCCCCCCGTTTAGGGAATGGTAGAAAAGTGGCTCCTCCAGGTGGAGGAGGTGATGCTGGAGAGCGTCCGTAAGGTGATCTCACAGAGTGTTGACGCCTACGCGAAGACCCCGCGGCGCCGCTGGGTGATCGACTGGCCGGGTCAGGTGGCCATCTGTGTCTCCTGCATCTACTGGACCACCGAGGTAACGGAGGCTTTCAAGGTGACCAGCGGGGTCGACAACTATCTCACCAAGTGTAACGGGCAGATTGAGGAGATTGTGGAGCTGGTTCGCGGCAACCTGTCCAGCGGGGAGCGGATCACACTAGGCGCGCTCACAGTCATCGATGTTCATGGCGAGTATAGTCGATACATCTTTGTTAGTTACAGGAAGCTGAACGCCATGATATTTTTAGAGATTACATTAATTGTTGTTTTTTAAGAATGACAGTCACTGCTGTTGAAAATTCATCGATTACTCGACTCGAAAAAAGGTTTTAATTTATTGATTGATTTTTTGAGAGTTGCGAAAAGATACAAATATAATATATAACCCTTGAAAACTTAATAATATATTCAATATTTTCGGAGGGTAACAATTTTCGTTGAAAATTGATAGATAATTCCCATCAAAGTATTGTATTTAAATTATGTATTTAGTTTTAAGGTTATTGAAAACATTAGACAATAGAATAATAACCACCGAAAACAATGATTTTTTAATCAATTATAATTGATTATAACTAAAACTTTTCAAAATATCCTTTTTTTTCATTATTTTTTGGCTAATGCGTGATTAATAATATTGATCATCATAATCATCATCATCCAAACTCTGCCTTACCTGCCACAAACAAACACTACAGCCCGCGACGTAGTGGCCGAGCTAGCCAGGGAGAACATCACCTCGGCGCTGAGCTTCGAGTGGCTCTCTCAGCTACGCTACTACTGGCGCACCGACCACGTCTGGGTGTGCCAGATCACCACCGAGCTGCGCTACGGCTACGAGTATCTGGGCAACAGTCTGCGTCTGGTCATCACCCCGCTCACCGACCGGTGCTATCGGACGCTGATGAGCGCGCTCAAGCTCAACTTGGGCGGGGCGCCCGAGGGGCCGGCTGGCACGGGGAAGACGGAGACCTGCAAGGTGAGCCCGCTTGCCCCGCGCGCCCCAACATAGGTGGCATTTTTAGGAATCCTTTTTGAAATCATGGAACGTAGTCTTCGAACAACTACCGTATACCTGGTTTCGGTATACATTTGTTCACAGAAAACTATTTAATCCTTTACCGCCGGCTATATGTAACAGGAAATTAATTATTAGAGATGGATTTAATAAAATCGGTTTTGTTTTATTACTTTTAAAAACATATTCCGTAAACAGAAGCTGGTTGTAAAAATAATAAAAAATAATATTATTTTGTTGCGTAAAATATAATAAAACGAAATTATATTAAACAAATAATTACAAAACATGGCAACAGTTATCAATTAATATATCTGTTAATCATCCTCACAGTGTGTGGGCGTTTAAACCAATCGCTCTATGTTTATTGTTTTAAATAATAAACCTGTCAATGTTGTTTTTTCTTTTCATAAATTCAAGATCATAAAACAATCAGATAAACGATTGTTTACTATATATGTCCAGTACTGATTCGACACATATTTATTTATTTAAAAATTAATAAAATTAATCATATTAATATATTTATAAATTTATTATATTCATTATATTAATATTAACATATGCCTTCAAGCCATGATGTATAGGCAGTCACATACGTAATAACAAACTATAATAATAATATTTTAAAATAAAATTTGATTCCCCAGCACTAGAGCGCTTTTGATATTGTTGGATCTCTTCAGTACATATGTATAGTTATATATTATTTACTTGATAATCGTTGAAATAGCTGGATAATTATAATAAAATTTTTTCATCGAAATTTTGTTAATGAGCATTGCTCTATATATTTATTTGAAGATTTGTAATTATAACTTCTCCAATCCATAAATTGAAATTCAAATTTTAATTACAAATAATATATGATTTTTTGATGTCTTAATCCTGTGGTAGTTTCTTTTCAAACAAGGATGTTATTCATATATATTATTCTATTGTAATTAGTAAAATAGTGCATTTCGCAACTAATTTTTCAAATATAGATATATTTTGTTAAAATTATTATGTAGTCTGTAAACATATTTTCATATATTTAAGAAATGCAAAACTTACCAATAGTTTGAGCTGAGTCGCCTCATTATGCGTTGCTTATTTAATGAAATCAATCAATTCTAAAAATACTTATACTTATAAATGTGACCAAAAATACTAATGACGCCTTTGGATATAATGTTCAGCTAAATTTAAAACACCACCTAAAACTAAATGAAACCTGTATCGTATTATTAACTGAAAATGAAAATCGTTACCAAAAACACGTTAACGAAATAATAAAAAGGAATGAGTGCCTAGTCGAATTATCGGTACCACATCTTATTTAACACATATTCAGATTTAACAGCTTAATGTAAAATATGTAATAATAAGTTATTATCACATTTCAAAAGTATACATATCTGATTTCAACTGCGAGCTGGATTAATCATCGCTTATTACTTATAGTAATATTTAAATCAAAACAACTATCACTTGAAACCAACAATAATATACTTATGTATTGATAATATAGACGAAATATCTAAAGAAGAATTGTTAAACATCCGACGTATTTCCCTTGATAAAACCATCTTCATCTATTATTACCAAACTCAATATTTCACTGTAATTGCTGTATATGTTAATTTATACATATACGAAACGAAAATTACATGTAACATATAATTTATACTTAAGTTCAAGAAGGAAAAAAAAGTAACAAATGCAACTGATAAAAATGATATATTTCAGTTAATATCGATTATTGAAAATGATTAAAATTTGTATGAAAACTTTTGTTATTTGATTCTTCATGAATATTTCAAATTTTAGAAGCAGTATTATAGTTTGTTTTTAAAATAAGTATCAACCATCAGACCGGGATGCACCAGAAATGTTCATTTAACAGAAATGAACGGTTTCTGCGAAACAATAACGTGCAGTGTTGGTAACTTATGTAACGTAACGTACAATAAAAACTATTTTTTTTATTAACAACAGGTTTTACGACAATTATGTATAACTAGAAAATTTTGCTTCGCTAAACCAATGCTGATGCGATTTTCATACATTAACAAAAAAAGTTAATAAAAATTGATTATAATTCAATGTTATTTATTTCATGTTTCAAACAAAGTTTTAGTAGCACAACATTTCGCTTAAGTGAATTATAAATACAGCAAAACAGCTAAATAAAATTTAATAAGAAGCAAAGATGTATATTTCAATGTTGCAATCCATGTTAATGTTAAAACTTCCGGAGGTAGGGGTTCCAGCTGCTATACTAATTCACTTTTATGCTTTGTATATGAACAGTCAAAAAACACTAAACATCGCAGGTCGCATCAGTACTGATAAACTAACTAGGTAGACATAAACACGCAGCAGAATTTAAGGGCTGCAAATAAACTGGTTATAATATTCCCTATGAAATTTGTTTCTATTAATTAGGCCCCATACTTAATTGCGTTTATAAACGCTAAAGTAACAAGAAATTGGAAATTGTACCTTATAGCCCTACTTAAGACGTTTGTTTTTGGCAGAGGTAATGCATAAAAATTTATAATATCATAAAAATAATATTAAAATAAACTAATGTGAAATCTAAAAAAATCGAAATGAATAATTATTTAAACTGAACAAATGTAATATCTATTTTAGTTATTTCTATTTATTATGGAATACACTGAAATTCGAATGCAATAGAAGATATTTGCTGATATTCTGTGCTCCTCAGACATACTCCATATTAGTTATAAATGCCATATGAATGTTTAAATATTAATTGGAGGTAAACATAATTACTGAAAAATGTTCGACTATTTTCTTCACTATATTGTAGAAAAACATCAGGAATACTCTTTCTTTAAATATTAAAATATTAAATGTAACTTGATGTAACTTGATCTAACTAGATATAACTTGTAACTAAATATAACTTGTCATTTTTAATGGAATAAATCTATAAATATTTTAGCAACTCACACAATTTATGTATAAAGCACTCTAAAATTATGTAGATAAACTTTACAAAGACAGCAAGAAGGATGGTAACTTTCCCAAATTAAGAAAGACCATATAGGTGTACTAAATGCGAAATTACAAAATAACAGTGGATATAGACTATTCCACAACTTTTAATTGTTCAAATTCTCAATGTCTAGTAAAGTGTGATTTACTAACAATTTGAGTAATTTCATAAATCTGTATCATACTCTTATCGCTTTTATTTCTCACTATACTTAAAAACAATCATTCACTAAATAATTGTTAATTAGTACCAAAAAAGTGTCTCAAAATAAATGACGATCGAACAGCAGCTGGTTGAACTAGGGCTATGCCAAATATAATTTTAAACATCGATTCAACTGAAATCAATGTGATCAGTCAGTGACACATTTAACTGACTGATTTAAGTGACACTACTAACTGGACATATTGTGACTGGAGGCTCGATCTGCAACCTAACACAAATAGTTATCTTTTATTGGAATTCTTAGCCATCGTTTTACCGGCTTATGTAAGTAAAAAACGTTAACTTAAAATATGTTTGATAATACAGATAATTTCGACAAAGTTTCGAATAAGAAAAAAATAAGACGTTTTCTGTAAATATATTAGCCATAAATAAATGAAAATAATATTACAATTTGTATCATTCAGATTATTTTAAGAAATGATTTTTTATCAATAAATCTATAAATGTCATTAACAATTATCTTAAAATCTTCGTTTTTTATTCAAAACGTCATGAGTATTTCTTTAATTGAACTATTTATATTATTAAATCAAATTATTTACATCATTTGGAAAAATTATTTATATATATTTTTGTATGTTAATTAAGTTATAATTATGTTATATTGTATTATTTTGTACAAGTGTCAGACGCATTTTTTTCAACATAAAATTTCCAATTTTGAAAAATAAAATATTAAAAATTATAAATATTATCTAAGGTATGCAGATATTAAATCCGTGTATATTTTCCAATTGGCTCTATAATGATAATATTAAAATTGTCATTTTAATTAAAAATGAAGAAGTCATTGTGTCGGTATTATATAGGGCTAATGTGTAGTAATTAATAAATATGTAAACATGAAAACATGTTCAAAAACTGAATTAAAACTTAATAAAACAATGCAATGTTATTTTAAATAAAATAATAAAATATATTTATCTATTTTTCTATTTGTATACCTATCATGGTTATATATATATATATATTAATATATGTACAATGCGACAATAATAAAATTCATTAAATTAAAAAAGCAAAAATGTTGAAGAAAATGGATAAATTATATCGTATGTCGTATCAATGAATTGCGTGCCGTTATAGAATAAATATTTTAATAAGAACATAAAATATGTTAAAAACGTTTTATAAAAGCAAGTATATGTTAGTTACAACGGTAGGTCTGATAACAATGTTAGATTATAAGGCGAAATTGGAGAAAGCTAAAATTATAACCAAACACACCAGTATTATCCAGACTAAATATATACAATTAAACAAATATATATTAAAAATGAATTCATAAAAACCCATTGCTTCTATTCGGCTATTCAACAGAGGTTTCGGTTGTTGGATATCACGAGATGTGTAGAAAAACATGGGAATTGCAGTGTAAGAGAAGGTTCACTTGAACTGTAGATTGACGATTTACAATTGTTTGAAAGAGAAAACATTTCATAAACTCTCTTACTGTTAATGAATTTGGTTTCATGTGAATGACTATCATTTGTCCAAATTCTCAAGTTATATAGTTTAAAAAATATATTTATTTGATCATTTTTTAATTTTCTTTAAAGAATATTTGGTAATAATAAACAAACACTTTTATTATTTTAATTTATTCCCATACTCTCCCACTCCCCCTTGACCGTTATAATGTTGACAATTTTGCTTTTTATACTATTACTATTTTTGTTGTTTCGTTCAATTATGTTCTCACTGTATTGTTTTTATTTAATCGTGTTCAAATCTAACGATTTTAAAATACTTATTTCAGTTCTAATTATTTTAAAATATATTCCTTTATATTACTTGAAACGGTTAAACGCTGTGAAACGCATGGTACATTATGATTTTTGTATTTAATAAAATACATGATGATTGTTTTATTATAATAAGTTAATTTTAACACTTTGAATACCGCTTATACTCATATCAAATTTGTATTACATTTAAAAAAATAGTTTGTAATAAAACCTTAAAAAGAGGATCAAACAACATAAAAAGTTCAATTAGCGGATAGACTCATATTGGGCTGTTGTTCAGTGCCCATAAAACGTCAGGATGTTGTGAGGATGTCTTTGTTAGAAGAAGTGTATAACTATTTGTATGGGTACATAAAAATAACAATAAAGATTGTCCCGCGGTGCACACGTTAGGATCTGGCCAAGGCCATCGCCAAGCAATGCGTCGTGTTCAATTGCTCGGACGGCCTCGACTACAAGGCGATGGGCAAGTTCTTCAAGGGCCTCGCCCAGGCCGGGGCGTGGGCCTGCTT
>JAUZND010000673.1:0-13977 GCA_034780555.1 Coelogynopora nodosa | reverse complement strand
TTGAGAAATTGATTAACCTTAGAAATGTAATATTCGACATATCACCGAAAAACATTCACTGGTTCACTGGCTCTAATAATCGTCCACCTTACTAAATTGCAAGAAATGAAAAGATATAGCAGCCTACCTGATTCACTCAATATAGGGTTCAACCTTATGATTTCATTATTCTTGATGACTTGATGAATGAAGCGGAAAATTCAAAGGAGGTTATCAATTTATTTACACGTATCGCTCATCATCTCCACTATATACTATTATAATATTAACTTAAACTTTGTATAGCGGTGGAAATGAAAATCGTACCCGATCGTTCAACAGTCAGTATATTGTTCTAATCAACACCCATATTCCTACCTTTTTCTCCATTTACATCAGACAAGCCCAGAAGAACTGCGTGTACAATCATGTATCCTCCCAGAAGCTGCACCACAGTGAGTTTATCTCCCAATCAGTCCACCCATAATAAAGACTATAAAACATATTGAATTATAAAGCTTCTTGATCTGACTCCATATAAACAATATGTGTGGGACTGTATCCATTATCTTATACATTAAAACATGTAAATCTCAAACAATTTGCACCCTCTCCCGCTTTTCTCTATAACGCCATCAAACTCGTTTACATCAGGGGTAGCCTGGGAAGCAACTCTACTATACCGGGAACACCTCAGAAGAAAAAGAAGTCTACACTGCAATCTCAGATCCTATGTTGGGAGAAACTCTAAAGAAAACTCGCCAAAACGAAGATGATCACCCCTCCTCCACCACGTCAGGAGTAATTAGAAATTATGTGATTATTATTATCTGGAAATTATAGAATAATTATTTGTATCAATTATTACACACTGAGAGTTATTATTCACGGCTTCATCTGAAAATATTATTGATCTATGAAACTCTTCATCATTCAGATGATTGTTGAATTCCATTCTTCTGTCATTATCATCATCTGAGAGCTCTTGAACTTTGGTGGCCTTGTATGCATGAAATTTGTGTTTCTTTAAGCATCTAACTATGCTAGATTGGTGTACACTGACTTCTAAGGCAAGAGCTCTAGATTCTAAATCTATATTATAACTCTATATGATATGTTCTATTTCCGGAAAAAGCGATTGTTTTAGACTTTTGTGGCAGTTTCTATAATTGTTACTGAGATTGTGCACCAAAATCAGCAGGCCTACTATTTTTATAGTCTGATATATTAATAATCGCGAGAATTAAATAAAAAAAATTAAATAGACGACACCATCAAATTTTAGACACTACTTAAAGCATTTCTAAAAATATTGTGATTTATAAAAGTTTCAAAGCATAACTATAATGTAATAATGTTAATATCGGAATTGAATTAGGTACTTTTTAGTTTTTTTTAATGTTACCAGATATGTTCAACAGATTTACTTTTAACATCATTTATAAAGTACTGTAAAACAAGAAGTGGTTTGAAAAAAACACCAGTTATCGTTAAATTGTATAAATGTATATATATAAATGTATATAAACATTAAAATGTATATATAGGCTACTCCAATTATAAATACATATTTAATTGAACGTTTTTGAAAGCCGTTATTTCTGGTAATCCGTTACCCATATAATATGTAACAAATCATAATTAGCAAAATATAAAATGATCAGTACTTAGCCAACATCCTTTAACTTGGCAATTATTTAGAGACTCGTACTCGCTTTCACAATATTATTTTTTTAATAAAAGCAATACAGTTATATTCACAGTGATGTTGTGATCCGTATTATTTATATTTAGTAATGTCCTTATTATTAAGGTACTAAAATCGAGTTGTTTCATAAGAAAAATGAGTAAAGTTAACTAGGAAAAAATCAAATCGATTCTCTGTATCTTCGATTTTATATTGAATGTCTTCTCTAGAGTTGCATTCATTTATCCCATCTCTATGAAAAAGACTAAATTATGTATTTTATATATATTTAAACAAGTATATACAGTTTAATTATAAAATAATATATTATATTAAGTATATAGTTGACTATACATAGTATTAGTCTATGATATTTTCACAAAATGTATTATGTTAATTTTAGTATATATGTTTTGTAGTTTTAACCTATGTAACAGAAATTTCTAAATAATAACAAATTTGAATGTTTCTACAAATTATATAAAATTATGGATTATTTTGCGTCTATATATCTGAGACAAATGACACAAAAGTTTTTCTATAAAAATAGAATAATATTAATTTAACAAGTCAATATAACACGTTTAACTGTCACAGTTATCCATTTGTATATCAACTGATTACAATATAATACTATTATAAAAGCTTAACAAACTAGACCGCACAATTTCTCCATAAACACGTATAATCAACATAACATTGTTTCCTAAACGCATATAATCACCATGACAATGCTTCAGCTAGTAATATGTATTTCTCCAAAACCAATTATTTGGAGGCAGATTGCGAATCAGAGCTTTCCTGATTTCATCATAAACTATAATAAGCACAGTGATTGGTAGCGCGGTTAACCACCACTCAAATCGCAGCGGCATAGTCTTGAAGGCAATGTCCAGACCGGGTGTATAGCAGAAAAACAGAGCCAGAAGTGTTTCAAAGTACATGGACATTATCAGTTGAGTGTTGGACATTCCCTGCTTGAAGAGGGAATTCATGCGCGTCTTAGTTATAACCAAAACACCCCACTGCATTATTACAATAGACACAAAATAAGCCGTTTGACAAGTGTATTCTAACCTTTTCCTTTGTTTGTAAGTCCATTGTTGTCCATAAGAATCTTCTAAATTTTCGATATATCTATTGTCCCACTGTTGCCGCAAACCAAGAACTAGTAGAGGTTTAAAGCCGCACTGCGCCATAATAACAAAATATGTAAAGAAAGCGCCAATGACTTGAAAAAATCCAATTTGACCATACGCCATCAGTATTAAACGCTCGTTGACAAGCTTATCGGTAATCGGATTACGTGGTGGCCTACTCATGATATCTGATTCCGCTCTTTCATATGCAAGAGAAATTGCTGGATACATATCAGTGCCTAGATCAATCAACAAAATTGTAATTGTGCCTAGAGGCAATGGTATATGCAATGTAATAAAGGCGAGAAACGGTGTTATTTCAGGAATATTAGAAGTCAGTGTGTACGCAATTGTCTTTTTCAAATTATCAAAAATGATGCGACCTTCTTCAACACCAACTACGATGGAAGCAAAATTATCGTCCAACAGTATCATGTCTGCGGCCTGTTTACTAACATCACTGCCGGCTATGCCCATTGCGATACCAATATCAGCTTTTTTTAGAGCCGGGCTATCATTAACGCCATCTCCAGTGACCGCAACAATTTCTCCCAGCCGCTGGCAGCCCTCAACAATCATCAACTTCTGCTGTGGACTAGTTCGAGCAAACACAATTTCTTTGTGATTTAGGAGAATTTTGTCTAGCTGAGATGCACTGTAATTTCGGAGATCCATTCCGTGCACTACTATTACCTCTGCATCACTAGGATTAACGGATTCAACTGGAACATCTCTTTCATTGGCGATCTGTTGAACAGTTTTACTCTCAGGTGTTATAATACCGACACATTTGGCAATAGCCTCCGCTGTAATGGGATGATCTCCAGTCACCATGATAATCTTGATGCCAGCGGATCGACATTTGGCTACAGCATCGGGTACGGCTGCACGTGGCGGATCAATCATTGACATTAGTCCAAGAAATCGCATGCCTTCCAAAGGAAAATTAACCTTTTCAGAATCAAATTTAAAGCCTATAGGATACTTGGATTTATCCAGTTCTAAGTCACAAAACCCAAGAACTCGTTCACCCAAACCCCCTAATTCTAAGTATGCTTTATTGAAATCGGATTTCCATTTACTCGTAAAATTTTCACCTGTTCCTTTATGACAGATGGTACTGGAAACATCTACAATTCGCTCCGGTGCACCCTTCATTACCAAAATATTGACACCATTACTTTCATGTACCGATACCTGAAATTTATTAGTCGAATTAAATGGAATTTCAGTCAACTTTTTGTTCTTTTCTCTGAACTTCAGTACATCATGAATGTAGAGTTCCATACACTTAAGAATCGCCGATTCTGATCCATCGCCATTACACTCTCGTCGAAGTACAGGCTTTGATTCTTCTCCAGCACGAAATTCGGCCCTGTTGCACAACATACCGTTTCGAGTGAGTAATTTCCATGTTGGAGATAATGTTTCTTTTTGATTTAATTCAACACCCGTTGTGTCTACTGTCATAATGTTATTATCAAACCACATATGAGCTACTGTCATAGCATTTTGTGTCAAAGTCCCTGTTTTGTCTGAACAAATAGTACTTGTTGATCCAAGAGTTTCTACGGCTTCTAAATTTTTGACAAGGCAATTTTTAGAAGCCATGCGTTTAGCTGTTAGTGTCAATGCTACTGTTAATGTTGCTAGTAATCCTTCCGGAACGTTTGCGACCAGAATTCCAATTAAAAAGACAACCCCTTCTAGCCAAGTATACCCCATCACCATTGCTATTATAAAAAATGTCACAGCTATTGTAATAGCGACTCCAGTGATAATATGTATAAAATGTTCAATTTCTTTTGCGATTGGAGTTTTTCCATTGACTAATCCGGATGTTAAATTGGCAATTCTACCCATTACAGTTTTATCAGCGGTGCATACCACAATACCTCTGCAAGTTCCGTCTACACAATTTGTTGAAAAAAATGCGAGATTTTTAGTTTCTAATGGATTCTCACTTGTACATTCTGGTGATCTACTTTGAGGTTCAGATTCTCCAGTCAAGCAAGAGTTATCTACTTTAAATGTTGCGCATGCTACGACACGAATATCCGCTGGTATCCTATCACCTGCCTTAATTTCAACGATGTCTCCTAAAACTAATTCCCTAACTTCCAAGAGATGTGGCTTACCGTCTCGAATACAGGTAGTTTGCTGTGGTACCATTTTTTTGAATGACTCCATTATTGCAGAAGATTTAGCTTCTTGGTAATGAGTAAAACAGGCTGTTAAAAAAACAACAAGTAGCAAAACAGTTCCAAGCCATACATTGTCCAATTCTGCTTCACTTGTCTGAATTGTTGCTAAAATGTAAGCAAAGAAACAAAGGGCAGAGCCGGTCCATAAAAGGGCTGAAAAGCCCAAGAACAAATGTTTCATAAATTTTATCCATTGAGGTGTTGTTTTTGGTGGAGTCAGTTCATTTGGTCCATATAAGTCTAGGCGAATTTTGGCTTGCTCTGATGATAATCCCTTAGATATATCAGTATCGTGTTTTTTTACAACGTCACTAAGGGATATCTTGTGATCGTCAATTTCAACTTCTTTCTTTAGATTTGAAATCTTTAGCTTCTCATCATCTTCCTTGCTTTTTTTTTTCACTATATCTACTTTTTTTTTCTTAGGCTTGTCATCTTCCTTGCTTTTAGTTTTCGCTTCATCTAAAGACATTCTGACTGTATTAAGCGTAATTTTTTAATTACTAAAAACAATTTTGTAAATAATGAAAATCATATGAATTTAAATAATAATATTTAATGATTCAAAGTATCCAACGTAATTTAAATTTGATATTGTAGATATTATACAATAGAAATATAATGTTAATCTATATCATTTAATTTAAAATATATCAATTTTAAAATGCTCTGCACATACGTCATAGATGCGTTATAGTTCAAATATGTCTTCAGACAAAAAATATCCCATTTAGGCCACAGTCTAGTTATAGTTATTCGAACTATCAACACCTACCAAGGCTCGTGATACATAAACTCAATTTCTTTGTTTAAAATAATAATAAATTTAATAAATTTTAATAAATTTAATAATAATAAGTAATATATCACAATATAATTTTTTTATTCGTGTTAAAGTATATATTTATAAATTGTTAGTGAAAATTTGCAATTTAATAAATTAGATTATAAAACATAACATTTTTTGAATATAAAGTTGTGCTTTAAGTATATGATAATCAGTTGGTTTACCATATTTATCTAACGTAAATCAATTAAATTTTTTGAAAGATTTAATTTTATTTAAATTTATTAGTAAATGATATAGATTTCATTTAATCTCCTGGTCAGAGTAGATTAAATACAATCAATTAAATCAATTTTACTTCTTTTTCGTTTATTAAAAGAAAAGAATGCATAGATGTTAAATGGGATATCTATCGTTTAAAGTAAGATAAATATTTTTAGTTATCCTCCGTTCAATTTTGCCATCTTCACTGCTTAAAATAATCAATATTTAGGAATATTACATGTTTTATTCATTTTATATTTTTCTAATATGATGGACTATATTACTTGCTTTTGTCATAAGTAATAAAACTATCGCTATTATAATATTGCTAATATATATAGTAATACACTTTTTGTACAAATAATATTAATAATTTTATTAATTGAATGATTATACCTACAATAATGCCCTGATTTATTACCTTATAGGCCCTACTCATTATTATAGAATGCAACCATTTACTTCATTCTACTTTTAAAAAATGATTCCCAATTCGGTTTTTTTGTATCAAAATATATGTCTTTGTCATTATTATTATTAAATATATTTTTTAATTTGTCCCATTTTTTATTACATTTTAAGTTATATATTTATTAAATTGTATTTTGGATATTATATCTGATATAAATATTTATTTAATAATTAAGCAAAACATTTTAATTTATGCGAATTCATTATCCGTATGTTATCATATTTTACTTCATAATGGATAGTGATTAAAATGAATCTTTAAATAAACAACTGTAATTTTACGATACAGTAGCCTAGGCTAATGAGAATATATAGAAAATAAACTAACTTATTCTAAATAGTATCATAATACCGTTCATAAACGAGACTTTTTGAGGCTGTTTATTCATTTATTGGCAACTTGTTCCAATTTTTAATAATTACTAATTTCCTATATTGTTAAATAGTAAACTCGAATATTGTAAACGTTATTTTATACTGCTTACTAAAGTGTAATCTATGTGTAACTAATATATATATAGGTAATATCGACAACTAAACATGAATACAAACATCATAAAGGATCTAAAACTAATATTCAACGATTTCATTCAGCAAAAATATGTTATAGGAGACTTTACATCAGTGCAGCATACTCCATGACTTAACTTTGGGTAATTATCTATAAACGATTGTAGCATATCTGTCAGATGAAACCCGCAGGAATGGCGTTATAAATTATTAATATCAATTTCGTAAATGATAATTTATTAGATTAAATGATATTCTATATTGCCTGATAACTGCATTATTTTGAAAGCGACAATCATATTTAAGATCACTTAGTAAATAGTTTTGAATTATTCATTTTTATTGGCCGCAATAATTTAAAGGATGACTTCCGCCCCTATTTAAATATACGAGCTAAAACAATGTCAGATACTAGTCAACATAATGTATTGATTATACACTATATATGAAAGTATAACCGTAAAAATTGCTAATTGTGAAAAAAATTATACAAGCAAAACAAAACAAAAACAATTTTAGACGTCATTTTTACATATTTTACATATTTACTGACAATTTTTTTTAAATATGCAATAAAATATTTAACCTTCACAGCTTACAATCATGAACCACTATCTAATATTGTGTAAACAATAAAAGATTAAAAATCAAAGATTTTGTTATACCTGATCTAGTATTGATCTATTATTGATCTAGCATTGATCTAGTATTGATCTAGCATTGATCTAGCATTGATCTAGCATTGATCTAGTATTCATCTAGCATTGATCTAGTGCTGATCTAGTGCTGATCTAGTGCTGATCTAGTATTGATCTAGTATTGATCTAGTACTGATCTAGTATTGATCTAGTGCTGATCTAGTATTGATCTAGCATTGATCTAGGATTGATGTAGTAATAATCTAGTATTGATCTAGCATTGATCTAGTATTGATCTAGTATTGATCTAGTATTGATCTAGTATTGATCTAGTATTGATCTAGTATTGATCTAGTATTGATCTAGCATTGATATAGCATTGATCTAGCATTGATCTAGTATTGATCTAGTATTGATCTAGTAAATATCTAGTATTGATCCAGTATTATAGTCGTCAAGACTAATATCCTTTTTAAAGACAGACTGCTTTACAACCTTACATCTGTTTTCTCTTTCCCATCATACATTTTATAACTATTCAGCTTAGCCCTCAATCCCACGCATTCATGCATACTCTTTCCACCACTCTCATCCTTCATCATTCCAATTACCTTCTTGTTCACCCCGGATTGAGTGCCAGACGGAGGATCTTTTGGGAAATCACTTGTATCAAAAGTTTTTGGAGCAACATCTCCGTTGATGTCTTTGTAAAAATCATCTATTTTAATTTCATACACAAGACTGTCAGTGTCGGTGAATAATAGTTTAGCATCAAAGCCGAAATTCTTCTTGATGTAATTGTATAGTGGAAGTCGTACATCAATCTTTTACTCAAGTCAAGGATGCACACACCCAAGTAAACAGGTTTGTCAAACTTCAGCTTGGTTTTCTTCATGTGAACAGCTATTAGATTTTTGTCAAAGATTATACAGTGGTTAACCTTGTACTGCTAACTTTGTAGCCTTACGTTCGTCATTCACTAGTTGAATGTATACTCGATTCCTAATGTTCTCTCTCCATAGTCTTTCCTAACACGGAGTTATTCACGAGCTTCAAGAAGACCTTTTCAAAGTCATTCTTTGACTTGGTTCTCAGTGGTGTATTCAGATCAATATACCTCTTCAACCAAGGAATCTCCTCAAACTTAATTCCGCGCTATGAATCTTTGCGATCTTCAAGCCAAGACTCTCATAAATAAAATAAAATTGAAAAAGGCGTTAAATATTTGCTAAAGTTAATTAACAATTCAAATAAGATGCAAATAATACTGAAATAATTATGTAAAATATAAAATGTTATAATATATTTTATAATATATAGTTAACGCTAAGCGATTCGATTGTTATATACACAACTACATATTCATATTATAAATATCTGTGAAAACTGAGCTAAGCAGTAATTATATATGTGTCTGAAGTTTATAATGATCATTACTATATATATAATACAATTCAACTTTACGTATATTTAAAAATTAAACTGTTCCCCAAAGATTTCAAATATTCCGCAATTACTTTAGAAAGAATAGAAGGTGTAAACTAAGTGTAGGGCGAATTGCTATATGGCGAAGTGCGACGCAGACCCCCCCTTGTTCATCTTAGCAAGTTGTTTCAACAGCCAATAGCAGGGCCATCATTGAGTGGTGCAAGAAATGTAATTGGTTCCAGTCAGCCATGACGAACCTCCGACGTTAATACAAGCTCAAAGTGCTCACATATACCTAACTACGAAATCAAATTGGAACTTCAACCAAATCTGCTCGTCGCACCAGCAAAGGTATGTATATTGTTCAAATTTCAATTTTACATTTAGTATTATGCCAACCCTTGTTATATTATATATAACAATTCCATAATATATAATAACATCTAGAATACCTAACTGCATTAATATATACAATTAGTAAATTTAACAAAAATTAAAAAGTAAGACTGAAATGCTGCGTCAAAAAAAGATTGTGGGCAAAATGTTTAAAAAGCGTTATATTTTTTATATATTTTAAAATTTTCCGCAGTTTGAAAATATTTTTAGCATATATATACAGCCTAGCAGTGGATGTTAATAATAACTTACAGTTCGCCATTGCGTGTAGCATATACAGCACAACTTTCAATGTTATACAATTTATAGTGATTAGTCAATTAATTTGTTTAGGTTATTTAATTTTATAATTTATTTTATATAGTTTATAATAACACAACAGAAAAAATAAAATTTGAAATCCAAATAAAAATATAAACTAATACTAATAAATTAATGCAAAACTTGACATCATCTTTTTTATTCTAATTTGTGGATTAACTAATGTTTATAACTTAACTCAAATTAGGATTCATTTTATTAACTTAAATTAAAAATTCAATCTAGATTAACTTATAAATATCAAAATAAAATAATTTCATATTAACTATAATTTTTTGTCAACCTTCTTTTCTGGTATCGAAATAGTTAAATTTTTCCGTTTTTAAAATTGCGAAACACGTGTTAATACCTACATTTTGGTTAAATAAATACAGTAATCCCAATTGACTATTCTATATTCTTTGGCTTTCTGTAATTTTAATTATTTATTTATTATTACATAGAAATATTCGCAATAACACATTTCATTTTCAGTGCCGGAAATATAATTTTAAACAAATTGCCAAAAACTGTAATATTTCGCAGTTCGAAAAAGTGAAATCGATATTATAACTCAATTTTCTGAATGTAACTTAATTTTTAAAATTGCAGTATTAATTGATTGGGCATTAATAGGTAGTAATTAATAATGCACATCTATTTCGAGCGCTTATATTTACTCACATTTCTGCGTTTTTTTATGTAATTCAATTGCGGTTGACCTTTATCATGAAACGTTTTTATTCCATCAGTTATATTTATTTTATTGGTCCATTTTGAAACTATCTGCTGTGGTGCTAATTAATTCATTATAATTGTAATCTATCGAATACTTTTTAAACTATAGATATTATTTTTGCACTTACAAAATGTGTTTTTACCATTTCAGTGAATCTTTATAGGGTTGAGTCATGAAAATGTTATCATCGCTTCTTGTGCTGTCGTTCATCTTATTTGTTTGTGACATGACCAATGCTTGTAACCGCGACCCCCAGCCACGTCCGACACAAAAACCTTACTATCCCACCGGAGATCCTTTCTTTACCACCCACAAGCCTTTCCATCCCACCAAAAAGCCTTTCTATTCCACCCACAAGCCTTTCCATCCTACCAAAAAGCCTTATTACTATACGACTGATGGTCCACCTCCAACAAAGCCATCTAAACCAGGTACTTTTATTGTATTATGTATAGAGCTATAATTACTACTATATTCAGTATAAGAATATTCAATATCTTTGGTATTATGTACATACATTATATTATTTGAAAATTGTATGCATTCAATAAATTTTAATATTTTTTTATGATAACGCCACATAATGACATAGTTGATGTCCTTTTATGTTGTATTTTAATAATAGGTTTGTTGTCCCCTTATTTATTTATTAGAGAAGATAAACATTTCATTATTTAAATTTACATTGGAGTTTTTTGCCAAAAATATTGCATTCTACAAATTGATTAAAATTCAAAATATGACTAAAATTCAAAATATGACTAAAATTCAAAATATGACTAAAATTCAAAATATGACGACTAAAATTCAAAATATATATAATTATTATGGAAAAATATCACATTGCATTTCTTTTATTCTTAAACAAAGTTCATAAATATATTCAGTTTAATGTAAGTGTACATGGCAATCATGGAGAATGTAATTGCGTAAAACTTTCTAATGAACGAAAATAAATTTGAAAATATATAATTGTATGTTTTGTTGAATTTTCATTATATTTAAATTATAATTTCATATGTTCTAGTTTTGATATTATAATGCAATACAATGTTTTACCAAACTAAATAAATAACTCGGTCTACATTACTTTATTGGGTAAAGCATTGTTCAATGACATTACTAACACCCATCATTTAATTGACACAACTTTTGTATATTACGTAATACTAACTCTTAAAATATACTTTTTGAAATGTAATTATTGTTTTTTTGTGACGTTTACACAATTTGGACATTTATTTCATCTTCTTTGTGATTGCCGTCTACATATAGTTAATATGCGGAACATTCTAAAATATTGATGTGAATAATAATTGAACTGAAATATTAGTCTACGTAATAATGTCAAATTATAGATACATTTTACGTTATATCAGTTTGAAATTCATCACGTATTCTTCCTATATTCATCCCATATTCATCCCGTATTCATCCCGTGTTCATCCCGTGTTCATCCCGTATTCATCCCGTATTCATTCCGTATTCATCCTGTAATGATCCTGTTTTCATCTTGTATTCATCCCTATTCATCCCGTATACGTCCCGTATTCATCCTGTAATGTTGCGCTCTATTTTAATATCGATTTTAAATAAAATACGTTTTATTGCTGATTTTACAGATGTCTTGTTGCTACACGAAAAAGCAAATACATAATCCATTTTCAAAACAGATCGCAATTGTTCAAAAATTCTACATTGAGCGATGAATAATTTATTTTAAATTAGATTAACTTTAATTAATTTTTAAAGTTTGAATCCTGATCTTAACAGCAGCCCTATGCAATGCCAAACTAGTTAGATTTAAATTTATGTATTCGTCATAAGCTCGAAGTTAAAAAGAAATCAAAAGTCAAGAGCTGAATAAAATAGATAACTGTGTTGAGCTTTCGTATATCACTTTATCAAAACACAAAACGAACAGGTGCTACACGAGGCGGAAAGCGTTGTAAATATTTTATTACAAATAAGGAGAAAGAGAGAGAGAACAGTTATGTGTGTGCAGAATATATTAGAAACATATTAGAAATATATGCAGAACTCCATGATGGACCCCCCCTCCCCTCTCCCGCTTCTCACACAGGCAGGTTTGGTGTCCAGCGTTTAGAACTGAGGCATGAGAACTGAGGCGAAAGTACAGCCTTTACTAACTTAGTTTTGTTCGCGTCAAAGAAGTATGAGAAGCAATTTATTTTTAAATTATTTTACCATATTTCTTTTTAAAGATTTACCATAAAATTAATCTGCCAGCAGTAACAATTACTATATTTGTAATACCATATTTTTCAAAAACATTATATATTAGTAAACGTAAGGAGAAATATTCATTCTAACTGTAAATATTATTAAATATTTATTACATATTCAAATTTCTTATCATTAATTTTTAAAATGAATATTCTAAATTAATTGATTTGAATTCAAATTATTTGAATAAAATCATTACTAGATTTCATCGTCCTATTTGATCCTTCAAACATACACTTGGAATACGTCACTAGATTTTATTATTTCAATGTATTTGCCTTCAAATGACAATATGTATTTGCCTTCAGAACCACGTCCCACAAAGAAAACATGTCCATATGCAAGAGCCGAATTCAATACTAGCCATATTGCCGGATATTTTCTTTTCGAAAAGCCGTACGAAAATTCTCCAATAATTATAATCAATGCCGCGATTTATGGACTATCAAATGGAAATCATAGCATTGTGATTCATGAGAACGGGCATATAACTCCAGATAAAGGGTGTACGGGGATTGGTGGTCATTACAATCCCTATTTACAGTGAGACAATATTACTTCATTACGTGAAATATAGTTTTATAACATGTTACAGATTTCATTTTATAATTAAGAAAAACAAGTTAATTTTAGTCTTATATTTTATTGTAAAGGAACCTATTGAAGGCAAGATAAATTTTACAATTAACTAACTTTTCTTTTAAAAATTGGATAGTAGCATTTCGGCTGCCTATATCTATTGTTATTAATATCAACATCATGCCACGGGATAATGTCAATTTGTTTTAACTTAAAAATTGTATCTAAATTACATTGTGCATCATTGCCGAGAAATATGTTATTTGTTATATTCTGGCTTGTTATTTAAATTCCTTTTTATTTTAAAAATAAGCAGCAAAACCGATATTTTTTGTAATATTATTTAATTAAAATTTTTAATTTTAATAAATTAGGCCTATTTCAAAGTATAGGCTAAGTTAATATTTTATGATTTATTAATCTATTATCTATATTAGATTAATAATATCTATTAGCCTATAAGCGGCACTACCCAATTAAGGTATGAATAATTGGACAAGCCGCTGCGTGCGTCATCGCTTCGATCTAACACGGAGGGTTCTAATCATAATATTGAGTACCAAAGGTTTGATAGGTGGAATGAATAGATCTTTGGTTGCTGAGTTCAGA
>JAUZND010000671.1:0-13980 GCA_034780555.1 Coelogynopora nodosa | reverse complement strand
TCTACACGGATAATGGAGACATCTACACGGATAATAGAGACATCTACGCGGATAATGGAGACATCTACACGGATAATAGAGACATCTACACGGATAATGGAGACATCTACAAGGATAATGGAGACATCTACACGGATAATGGAGACATCTACACGGATAATGGAGACATCTACACGGATAATGGAGACATCTACAAGGATAATGGAGACATCTACACGGATAATAGAGACATCTACACGGATAATAGAGACATCTACACGGATAATAGAGACATCTACACGGATAATGGAGACATCTACACGGATAATAGAGACATCTACACGGATAATGGAGACATCTACACGGATAATGGAGACATCTACACGGATAATGGAGACATCTACACGGATAATGGAGGCATCTACACGGATAATGGAGACATCTACACGGATAATGGAGACATCGACACGGATAATGGAGACATCTACACGGATAATGGAGACATTTACACGGATAATGTAGACATCTACACGGATAATGGAGACATCTACACGGATAATAGAGACATCTACGCGGATAATGGAGACATCTACACGGATAATGGAGATATCTACACGGATACTGGAGACATATATACGGATAATGGAGACATATGAACAAAGATAACTGAGACAATAAGGATAATCTTCACGGGTTTTCATAACATATCATATTTTGGTTTATAAGAACTTCCATTGTTAGAATGTGAAGCTTACTTTAGAATTGATTTATTCACTATGAATAACATGTGCTATCTATCTATCTATCTACCCATCTATTGAGTTGAAGAAAACTTGTTTTATTCTCAGGTTAAAAGTTATGTACCTCTGTAACCTGATAAATATGACCTTAGTGATGACAAATAGAGAAAGAATGAATTTTGTACAGTTTAACTCCCCCTCCACACTATACAGTGTACAAGTTATTTCTCTCCAGATGATTATCTACGATTATGTATAATGAAAGAAAGATTAAGTTGAATTCATCATATATCTATTATATATAAGGTATTGCATTCTAGACAAGAATCGTTGACACATACAGAAAAAATACTCGATAACGGAAATGAATAATGAATATAAACAAATACACTATGTAGCAAACCCAAGTCTATGAGCAAAGCTAATCTCTACAATAAAAAAACTACAGCTAAATAAAAACCACTAAAAATATAGACTAAACCACATCTGCAATGTCTGACCTGGATTAAATCGTAGCAAACTGTTCTGTCCAGAGGCAAAAGGAACTTTATCCTTAATAAAACAATTCATATGTATAGCTAGCATGCCAATAAAAAATCCTGCTAGGCAACAGTAATATATAATGTAGAAAATGAGGATCAGACCTGGAACAGAAAAAAATACAATGAAGTTTTATTAATGACAAGTAGTGTGTATAAGTAGTGTGTATGATGAAATAAATGTCGGGAAAAATAACAAATTTATTTAATTTTATCTTAGGCAACTAAAATCTATTAAACAGTCTATTAAACCAATAAATAATGGTACTTCATTATTTTTGGTCTATACATTACTTTATTAGTGAAGTATAATATTGAATATTGAAATAATATGTATGCCTCATTAATCAGTTAATAACTGATAGGGCTTATAAATCTCAAGTATAAACTAAGCCTTGTACCTACAAATTTTACTTAATATTAATTATGTGATATTAATTTCACTGATTGAAAAATAGTAAGTTATATAATCATAGTTTGGTAAACATTTCTAAAATGTATTAAACATACTAATTACAGTATTCGAAAATCAGCCATAAAGCATGTCACTTAGTATCTATTAAAATGAGATGATTAGGTAACAAAAATAAAAGTTTCATAAATAAGGCAATGTATATCTAAAAAAGTGGATTACTAAAGCATCAACATTAAAAGAAATCATGATTTGATTTCCCCTCTGTTTTAAGAATTAGAATATAGACAACACATATTAATTTAATACAACTATTTTTCTATTAATAAAATTTTAAGTAACAATAAATTAAATTAATTACATTTTAAGTATTATACCTATGTATAATAATTTCTTAAATTTTTATTATATTAAATTCCATAATTTTAATGTTATCTGGTATTTTACAGTAATAATAATTTTGAATATTATGATACAAATAGATAAATAAAACAGAATTTAAAAATTAATAACGAATAAAAACATTTAGAATATGGAACTTAATTTAATAAAAGTAAAGTTCATAATTATTTGAATACATTTATAAAAAATAATTATTTAATCAATTAATTATAAGATTTAAGGTTTTTTGAACTATACAATAAATATTAAAAATTAAAATAAATTATATTTCATTAATATATATTACTATTGAAAAGTATATTATTTAGTCTTTAGTTAAATAAATATAATATTAATTTAATATAATTAACTTAAAATAGATATACATCACATTATAAATTATATACATATAGTTAATTAAATTAAAGTATTTATTTTGAACAAAACTTTATATACTATGGTATTTATTATTTATATATAACATATTAAATATATATATATATATAAATAAACAAACATATATAAATAGTTTATGTAAGTAAAATAAATATTAATATGAATGGAAAGCAATTTTCCTTATAGTTTTAATATATATAAATAATAACAATTAACAGCTTACATACCTCAGCTATAATTATAAATTTTTAAATTATACTTTTATATATGTTAATTATAATTGAATGTGATTGGTTAATAAATAAATTTAATTGTAAAGACATAATTCTTGGAAAGTAATGAGCTTAAACTCAAGTAAAAATTAGATTCTGTAAATTGAAGTCCCTACAGGATTATATGGAAATTATAGACCAGAATAAATATACTTATTATTTATAACAGAAACCATAAAACATTATTAATATTAAATATTATGTAATTGCTTTGATATATTGAAATATATATATATATATACCTTAGTAAGTACTTATATTTCAGTATTTTATTCCTTGATATTAATATAAAATAAATCTTAAATAAAGATTTAAGTAAGTATCAGAACATATTAAGATATCTGCAAAGAAACAAAATTTTATAATATAACAAAAGGGTCTGAAATAACAATCATTTTAGTATATATACACTCTAGTAAATAATAAAAATGTATTAAGTGGAATTGTAAAACACATTTGTGAAGAAATTGGACTAATTATTATATATTTAAAAAGTAATTGCTATATGAAAAATTCAATTTACTTACAAAATACATGCAGAGCCATATTAAGGCATTATTGCATAGTTCAAAAAGTATATTTACATATACAAGAATTGTATAGTAAAAATATATAATATGCATATGTATTAAATGTACATGTTCTACTGAATTTTCAGCAAATGTTAAGTCCAGGGATTTTTTGTTTGAATGTCAGTGGGAATTTTATATTGATATACTTTTTGGTAGGCTATTCCATATGCAAATATTTCTTCGGAAAAATGAGTTTTGGTGAATAGACATTTTTGTGTGCAGCACTAGAAATCTCTGGGTGTGCCTATATGTTAAATACTATGCAGGAACAATATATTTAGCAGTTGGGATATCTATATGATCATATATTGAATATTTTACATTTCAAAATCACAGCCAATGATGTGTTGTAGAGTTTTGCAGTTGAGCATTGAGATAATTTCTGAGACACTACTAGTTCTGCAGTAATTACCAGTTACCCGTCTTGCAGATCTACATTATAATGCCTAGTTTTGAAGCTTTTATTGTGAGGATTCCAAACTGGGATGGATAAAAGTATTGTAATGATCATCTAGTCATTAATGATTCTGTGCAGCTAATGAGGTTTTATATTTAAGAAATGTCTATTTGGACATTGCCCTCTTAAAAAGTTAACATTATGTGATCATTCCAGTTCAGTTTTTGGGTGACATTCACACATAGGTAGGCAGGTATGTGAATGCAGGTTTGCCAACAGGCGTAGGCATGTATGCACAGTGCGTACACTTTTTTAGTTAATAACTAATTTTAGTTATTACTATAGACAATTAACACCATAGCAAACATCATTAACAAATTTTCATTGCACACAGACATTTTTATATATGAGTATTTTACTTTGTGTTTGCTAACTCTACAATTCTTGCTTATTTACAATGATAAGCTATGTGTCAAAACACACCCTTTTTAAAAAAGATTTTTTTAATTTTTGAGCCCCTACGGTTTGTGCATACATTTTTTGAAAGTCTGGGGGTGGGCCTGGAATGTTTCTAGCATATGACCATGAATTACATATTTCTGTGGCTTAGTATGGTTTTTTATGTCTTACTTTAAATAACTTCATACTACTCAGGATGAAATTTTATTTGCCATATTCTTTTTTATTATGAATGCATGTTGAGGTCTCCTTGTAGTGCCTATATAGAAAGAACTTATAGTAATTTATATATCAGGAACAATATAGATATTAGTACAGAACCTTGAGGTTCTCCTGACATTACCAGCACCTTAGTTGATGTATTACCCTCCAGAATCAATATCTGTTTGTATCCCTATAAGAAACTAGATATCCAGTTCAGTAGATTTTCTGAAATTTTTATGGCATAATGTTGTATTTTGTATACTAATTGGTAACCTTTCATATTTGGCATGTAAAAAAGTCTAACATTTTATAAAGCCTAATTTATAATATCAAAACATAAAAATAACACATTTAAAAAAACAATTAGTATATATAAATAAATATGAATTTTGAAAAAAATTATGTACTTAATAGTTTTAATAAATATTTATATTTTATAACAACATTTATAAATTATTAATCCACTAAAATATAATATAATAAATGTTTATAAATTAAATTATAACTTACCTTACTAAATAATTGTGTACATTGATTATATTATAATATATTATAATCAATCTACATTATTATATATTATTAAATTTACATTACATTTATATTATAAGTAAACATATAAATATAATGTAAATACATTCTTGTTTAACATTTTAATATTATAGTTAGTGTATTAAACATGCTTTTACATATGTATTATAGGAATGACTTTTTAATATTTTATTATTAAATACTGATCATATATATTTATATGAACTAATTAATACTACACATACTGACATAGTCAAATAATTATCAATAAAGCAATATTTTAATATCATTATAATACTCACCATATTCAAACTAATTAATAGCCTACTGTAGTGTAGGATCAAATAATTTTTAATTAAGTAATGAAATTGCACAAAATTAAAAGCTACATCCTGGGGCCCATTTCATAAAGCTCACAAGTTCTACACTTGTGAACTTGTAGACAAATTGTGCTTCATAAATCACAAGTGAAGACTTGTAGCTCACAAGCATAGACTTGTAATACAAGTCAATTTTGATTAGTGTGTAGAGCTTTGCATTTCATAAACATATTGAGAAACAAGTATATTCTTCACTTGTAAGAGACACTAGTATATGGTTATTATACATATATCACACAAACTTATTTTAATAATAATTATTATTTTTAATGGCGTTTGCATTGAATTTTGAAGAGGATTTTGATTTTTATCTACAAAGACAACCATGAGTGTTTCATGAATGAATTCACATCGAAGGATCTACTAAATGGTTTAGATTTGGTAAGGAAACTATAGATTTTCTTCTCTACTGGGGCTGACTACATGACTATAGGAGATGTGCATGGTGTTTTATCATCCACCATTTGCCAAAAGTACAAAAGGTGTGCACTTGTGTATCTGGATGTATTGACGGTACTCATATTCCTATTTTAAGTCCAGAAAAAGAAAGAGAATATCAATTTGTAAATCGAAAGGGTATTCATTCTATCAACGCAATGATGGTTTGTGGACCAATGTTACCTTTTTATTATGTGTGTGCAAAATGGCCCGGCTCTGTCAATGATGACAGAGTTTTTCATATGAGCAATCTGTTCTGTCATTTTGAAACTGGTTGGCGCCCATTACTGGATGCAGTTATTTTGGGTGACTCTGCCTACCCAACCAATGACTGGATAATTCCACCCTTAGATGTCCAAAGAACACATCAAAAACATCATTTCCATGCAGCTCATAAAAGAACCCATGTTACTGTTGAATGCGCATATGGCATTTTGAAAAGAAAGATTTCGATGCTTGGAATTTCTTCAAGTAAAACCCGAAGTAGCCTGTGCAATTATAAAAACTTGCTCTATGCTACACAATATTACCCTACAACTGGAGGATATTGACAATGTTATGGTCAACGAAGAAGATTTATTAGCTAATGACATTGGTGAAGTCATTAATCCATTTAATATGATTTTTTTAATGTTATCACTAATATATGATATATACTCATATTCTATATGTGTTTGGGGAAATGAACCTTAATATATTTTTTATGTATGTATATATATTACAAATTTGAGTTTCATTACAAGTAGGCATGATTAAAATGTATGTTTTATCATGTCTATATAAGTTGACCTGTATAATATATATTATTAACAACAATTACAAATGGAATATAAGTTTAAATTTTATTATAACTTTTACTTCAAATATAAATAACTTCCTTCCTTATTTATTTTAGCCTACTCAATTATAACTTAAGTTCTGTATAATTTAATAATAAAAAATCGTTCATGTCTATTAAGATAAAACAAAGTATATACAGTATAGTATGTAATGTTATAAAACAAATTATGTGATTCAACAGAAAAAACATAGAAATTATACACTTTTAATCATACTTACAATCTAAAACAAAGTATACCATAACAAGAAATGTTATAAAACAAATTGTGCAAATAAACAGAAAAAAATAAAAATTTTATACCTACTTATAATCATACTTATGATCTAAAACAAAGTATACCATAACAAGAAATGTTATAAAACAAATTATGCGAATAAACCCGAAAAAACATAGAAATTATATAATTATAATTGTACAGCAAATTGTGTGATTAAACAGAAAAAAACATAGACATTGTATAAATATAATCATACTTACAATCTCGATTAAACGTTTAATGACTACACATGGAAATTAATTTTTAAGCAAACTATTACATGAATACATTTATATTGTATATACATACACATTTGAAAATTACTCAACCACATCATTATCTTTCAGTTACTGCAAATATGGTCTTGAATTTTCAAAGGCAGCAATTTTGTATTGAAGTAGTTTGTTTTTTAGATGCAGATATTTGTTTCTTAATTCATAAAACTCTAGTTCAAGAATGCCTTTATCACATTTACATTTTCTAGAAAATATTTCAAAGGTCATGATTGGAGTAAGTGGATGTAAGTGGAGTGTACAGCAGCCCTTGACTCATTCTCCCACATGCTCTGCACACATCTCTTGTATGCCAAGTACGCCAGAAATGACTGAACTGTTTCTTCCAATAATGTCTAAAACTAATTCATCAATGGCTGTAAAAATCTGCTGTTTTCCCCCCTCTGCACTGGTTTTATTTTGATTGTCTTTTTTAAGCATTGTAGCTCAATGAATATTAGGCCAAACAATATCACATAAATAAGTAAAGTTTTTATCATGAGGTTTAATCATCAACCCCATCACTTAACATTGGTGGTTAATTACTTTCCAGCATTCTGTTTTCTTTTCTTTTGTAAGTGCCAAACTAAATGATCCAAAAAGAATGTATTTTTTTCCAATATTAATTTAAGAAATGCTACTTTACCGTCCATAATTGTTGATAGGGCCTATTTGTTAATTATAATGATCATACCATTTTGTCAATTCCCTAATTTATTAATTAATTGCAACAAAGAAAAACGTATCAATAAACATGCTGTGTTTGACCAATCAAATGAGAGTACACAAATAGATTGCATAACTCCCTAATGAGAGTTGATTTGTATTACAATTCTTTTATGAAATGCAAAATTTAGCAACTTATGATATTAGTTCTACACTTGTAACTCTACAACTGTAGTGTAGAATTTGTGAGCTTTATGAAATGGGCCCCTGGTATCACATATTTGATATATGTGTTAAGATGGTGACTGAGAGGTAAAACGCAACTAGTAGGTAAATTTGTTATAGATTGTATAACAAATTGTAATTTTATACATAAATATACTTACCCCAATTTTTGCATGTTCTTCCTAAAAATTCTTTTGTATCTGGATTATAAATAGATCTTTTAATTTGTTCGCAACGGGTTCGTACAACAGGAGCTTCTTGAATTACAAATGGTTTATTTTCGTTATCCATATTTTAAGTCTAAGGATTATTATTAATAACCTATAAAAATAAAGTTATTTTAAACTACGGCTTAGAAAGTATGTAAACAAATATGATGCATTAAAACAAACTTAAATTAAATATGTATTTAGTGCAACATTTTAAATATATAATAAGTGTATCATATTTTGTGTCCGATTCCAATCAAAGTAATCTCTCTTAATAAACAGAAAACACCATCAATCTAAATACGGTGCTTAAAGTACTAATTGTGTATTATCCATATACAGTGAAAACCTTTATTTTTAAACAATTCAAATATGTTATTTATTATATTGACAATAATATATTATACTTTCCAAATAATTAAATATGGCAGTTACTATGATTTAAGAACCTATATATTTTTTAATTAATAAAACGCCAGCTTTTAATAATAGCTATAAGGAACAATACTTCCAAAATATATTAATTTGTTCCGCCTATAATAAAATAATAATAATAAAATGATAAATATAATTCAATTAAATATTTAAAAAAATATATATAAAATAATAAAATAAAAATATAATAATAAAAGGTAAATATATAATATGAACGCATCTTTCTCGACCTGTAGTTGCTTCCATAAAATTGTCGTAACGGATTGAGGAAGAATTTCCTTATAATATGGAACACAATTCGCATCAGTTATATAAGAAACCGATGCATGTTTGGTTATTAGTTTAATTGATTTATATGGTTATATTTAGTAATGACATATATATATTTGTATATAAAATATTTTATATTAGATCAGAAGTATAATACCTTTTTGATGTAAACAAAATTATTTTCTTTAAAACAAGTTTTTGATGCCAAGAACTAATATTGATTATAAAAATAACTTATACAATAATTGTATTGTGACCATAGACTTATAATGTATTATAAGTTTTATAAGACTTATATAAGTAATGATTAAGACTAAATAATATTTTTTCAAATTAAAAACTTTTAAATATATTATAATTAGAAGTATACTTCTCTCATATCATATCATTTGACGCATATTATGTTCCAAATTAAAATGTTTACTTTAATTTAAAATTATAGATAACAGTTTAACTAAAAATAAATAAATATAGTATTACATACCAAATTATTTAATAGATATATAATAAGTAAGTTAATATTAACAATTAACATGTTTAAAATAAGTGGAAAATAAATAGTTTTTGAAGGATTGACAAATACAATTTGATGACTTTATATAGATTTAAATAGCATAACTTTCTAAGATGATAATATATATTTAAATAATGTTTTAAAGAATGTTTGTCTCCAGAAATAGCATAAGGGAAACTATCGCAGCTAAAATTAATTCCACTTCCAATTCTTGCGCTGTGAACAGTCTTATTCGCGCGCTATCGTGTACACTTTCCAAGTCGCTATATTATTTTATCTTTATCTCATGGCGAAACTTTCCATTAACGCTGCTGTTGTCACACGAGATTTGGATGATGTCGCTATCAAGCTTAATCAAGTTGTCAAGACTGATACCAACAAGGCCTACCCTTCATTATTGTCAATCAATCCAGACTGCTGAAGGGAATTCACAAGTATACATGTTATCATCTTTACTGTCGAGTCAGCAAGATGTCTTAAATTATTATTAACGCTGCATACGTGAGCCACACTTTACAACACGTTACAATTGGAAACTCGAACCAATTTTCTACTGGCTTCGTCAAGAAAGGAGCGAACGCAGCCAAGATGCTCAACGCTACACGAACACTGCGGACTCAGTGAAAAAGCATGTGTATATTACATCCAACATTTTGGAGAAGAAATTCGGCACATATACTCGGGAACATGGAGTACTACCGATTGAGAAGGATGACGACAGCGCGCATTTCCAGCCAAACTAAATTTTTCGAATCCAGGGTCGAACAAGGTCTGTTTAAACTCTCCGACCGTGACTCACCTACTCGGAAGAAGGACAGACTGCGTGGTTAAAATTGGCCTTGGACTTTGAGGCTTTCAACTGGCGCGGTAAGAAGGTACCGGCTCCATTTCAGATCGGATCAAGGTCGTACAAACTCGTGATTCGCAAACAAACCTGTACTGCGGTAACCAAAACAATAAGGACTACGAATATAGCGTTCTATTCTAATATAACATTTATTGCAAATAAACCATGTTGTAGACCATCGCATCGAAGTTATTAGAAAACACATATACAGTGATTACATTTTACGATAATTTGATGAAAATTCAATTATATGTCTAATCAGAATTAATTAAGACAAAATAGAACAAATCATACACTGTAAGAGACTATTTAAAATATAAAAAACATATTTCATTTTCAAAAATAATAAATTATTTGTGCAAACCGACAAATTTAAATATATTATTTTAAATATTTTTCAAATAGTACGGTTTATATATCCAAATAGTATCACAAAAAGACATTCAAACAATAAAGAAAGTAATTACTATTAAACCGTATTGTAAATGAACGAAGTGACGGACCAAGAATTAATAGCAAACACACAGTCAATTAATACATTTCATTATAATCTGGTGAACATTCATTTATAAGCCCAATCAAAAACAATTAAAACAATTTAGAAAAAAAAACAGGGACTGTATGAGACCATTTAGAATAGATACAGTAAATCATAAAATGATACGATTATCCAAAAAAATACACTAAATACACCTAACTAGATATGTAGTTGATAAACATAACTGATGTATGTTAAAGTTTTAATCATGAAGAATAATTGTCCTATATGCAAGAAGTCTATTGTTCGAATTCTTGCACACTTACTGCGTGTACACAAGGTACTGTTTAACGCACGAGAGCTTACTTCGACCAATAATTTATTTTTACTTTAGACTATTCTACCATTTAACGCAAAAGAGTTTTTGCTACTACGGAAATATTCTTTAACAAAAATCGATTACCTACAAAACTGAAAAGACAATTTGAATTAATTATGCACAGATATCAACAAAACGGAATTCCCAAAGTTGCCTTACTGCATGGACATCAATCAACACCAGGAAGAGGAAACATAGAACATGTGACGACGAGGAGGAAACATCAATAACATCGATGGAAGATTTATTTGGTGGAGGATCAGGAGGAAGAGAAAGAGTCGACGCTTCTGACCACAATTCTGGAGGACATACAGAAATATCTACAGAGGAAATTGACCCTTAAAGAGTTGAAACGTAAAGTACAAGATAAAATAGTGAATTATATTGAGTTATTCAATTATATGAAAAACGACGAGACGATGGAATTGAAGAAGAGTTCGAAAAAATTCAAGGAGATACTCCTTTTGTCCCCTATAATTCAGCTCTATGGGAGAGTATCAAACGATTGTTGTATATTTTGGACAGCAGCAGGTTTCGTGTTGCAGTGAACTCAATTAATATCGCACATGTTGCTGACCATGTTGATGATGATATTAACACATTTAATAATAACGTTTTTTTTTCTATTGCAAAAAGTACAAATAGAAAAGCTTTCGCAGCTAAAATTCGTTCTGCTCTGAGTTCTTCCCGTAAACGGTCGTATTTGTGCGTTCTGCCCTATACTTGTAAATTGACTCCTACATTACCAATTATTTATTTACTAAGACAAAAATGTAGTTAAATAAAATTCGTTTATTATTAGCAATGTGTTATATTCAGTCAAAATGTTCTACAATTTATCTTACATTACCACTGTTTTTTGTCTTTTTGACAGAGATTCATCATCATCATCATCTTTCGTGTCTGGCATTTCACACTGATCGTCTGATTCCACTTCCTCCTCTGTCGACTAATCCGTCTCGGGCTCGATTTGGAATAAAGGCTTTTGTCTGTTATATATACGACACAGTAGGTTTTGCCTGTCTTTATCGTATTTGATAAATATTGAATAGAACGCTATATATGTTGCCATGGTCACCGCAGAACAAGTTCGTTGCCCGAATCACGATATGGTACGACCCTGATCCGAACTGAAATGGAGCCAGTATCTTCTTACCGCGCCAGTCGAAAGCTTCAAAGTCCAGGGCCAATTTTAACCAAGCGGTCTGTTCTTTTTCTGAGTTGGTGGGTCTCACTCGGTAACCACTGCTTTTGTCGGATAGTTTACACGGACCTTGTTTGACCCTGGATTCGAAAAATTAAATTGGCTGAAAAATCGCGCAGTCGTCATCCTTCTCAATCGGTAAGACGCCATGTTACCGAGTATTTGTGCCGAATTTCTTCTCCAAAATGATGGATCTAATAATTACTTGCTTTTTGACTGAGTCCGCAGTGTCCGCATTGCGTTGGGCATATTGCCTGCGTTTGATCCTTTCTTGACGAAGCCAGTAGAAAAATGGTTTGACTTTCCAATTGTAACGTACGTGTTGTAAAGTGTGGCTCACGTCTGCAGCGTTGATAATGCGTTTAGACATTTTGCTGACTCGACAGTAAAGTTTTAAGAATATAGTTGTAGTAGTAGTAGTAGCAGCAAAGTGGTAGTAAATAAATAATTGGTAATGTAGGAGTCAATTTATAACTATCGAGCAAAACGTACAAATACGACCGAGAGCCCGGAGCAGAATGAAATTAATCCGCGAAAGATTCTCTATTTATTCTTTTCAGAAAAAAAGTAAGGGGAGGGGGTTTATTATTATTATTATTCAAAAAATAATATTATTTTCTGGGAAGCGGGGGTTCATGATCTATTTATAAGTGATCTAGAATCCACCATTCCTATACTACTGACACTCAATGAATATGGCATACACATGCTATTTAGTATAAATGTTTAAACAACCATATTATGTAAATGCAAAATAGCGTATGTGTATATTTAACTATATATACATACTCACTTTATAAAATGTTATAATTTAAAAAAATAAGTAAACACGATAAAATACAGTTATCAAACGTAATGTTATGTGAAAGTTGACATGATTTCCTATTAAATTAAATAATTCCAAGCGTTACTTTTCGAGTTCTACTCTATTGAAAAATATGTTAACAAATTACTTAAAACTCAATTTGTTTATCATTATTATTTTTGAATTTTTGAATTATTTTGCTTAATGAACCGTAGAATTGAGCTATATGGATTAGGTATAGTTGAGCTGTAGGCCACTTACCAATACATCGATTTTCATATACCATGTTGATACATAAAGTACAACATATTCAACGTAATAACTATTCTCAAACACAATTGTGTACCTCAATTGGGAAACATTCTTTGAACATGATTTAATATCATGATCGATGTAAAGATGATCTATATATTCTGTTGATATCTTTATTGGAAATACGTTTAGTATAGCGGTTGTTTCTGAAAATATAAAAAAATTACAACATTTAATCAACTCTATAGTCCTTATATTTGTGAAATAGAACATGTTAGTTTTGAATGAGTTCCAATTACATAATAAATTATTGTTAATACATAAAGTGTTACCTGTCCAATACATGAAGTGTTACCTGTCCAATACATTAAGTGTTACCTGTCCAATACATGAAGTGTTACCTGTTCATAACATGAAGTGTTACCTGTCCAATACATGAAGTGTTACCTGTCCAATACATGAAGTGTTACCTGTCCAATACATAAAGTGTTACCTGTCCAATACATGAAGTGTTACCTGTTCAATACATGAAGTGTTACCTATTCAATACATAAAGTGTTACCTGTCCAATACATGAAGTGTTACCTGTCCAATACATGAAGTGTTACCTGTCCAATACATGAAGTGTTA
>JAUZND010000670.1:0-13980 GCA_034780555.1 Coelogynopora nodosa | reverse complement strand
ACTAAACTCCAGAAAGGTCAAACAAAAGGAATGAGTTATCATCAAACCACAAATATTATTTATAAAAAATGTTTACAGTCCAAGACTCTATGTAAAACAAGTCTTGAGTGATAAGATGGCAAGTCAAACCTGTGGATTTAAAGGACAGTCATACAAATCCCAAAAAGCATAAGAATAATTGGGGACAGGCCGGATCATATAGAAAACACGTGCATAACAACTGATATGTATAATAAAAAAGGGGATAAAAGATTACTAAACAATGATGCGGGATTTTGGACCCTTAGCGGCAGTTTATATATAATATTTATGCTTACATCATTTAAGGGATATTGTATTGAGGTTGAAAAAATACATGGCAAATCATTAAAATAATAAATTCATTAAGCAAAACTTAGAGTATAACTCAGGAACAATGGTTAAAACAAAATAGACGCCTCCCTCTCTCAGAATAAAATAGTATACAACAAATAAGAAGAATATTTGGAAATATTTCAGTAGGCCTACGTATGGCTTTTCTTCAATCCATTTTATCTTCATATAAAAAACATTACATCAAAAAAAAGTAATATAGATGATATAGTTACAATTGAAAAGGGGAAAAACTATGAAATAACTACAAAGAAAAAGGAACATTTCCTAATCTTGTTTTATAATTAATTTTTATAATTTTCATAATAATTTCTAATTATTTGATCTCCATATTGTGCTAGTGTAATTTTCTCAAAATGCAATTGTATATATTCCATAATCATTTTTTGTATGTTGTGTAGTATACTATAGTAACATTAATTGAAAGAGATACATTAATAACTCTTAAACAGTCTATATATTAAAAAACGCAAAATGAAAGAAAATAATTTAATAAAGGGTAATGTCTATTGAAGACTAGTTTTCATGGTAAAAATAGTAAATAGTTTAATAAAATGTAACAGGTAGTAATTTGATTTAATTGTGAAAATAATAAATATTTAACTCAATCACAATTCAAATGCCTGAACCGGTTCCAAGAAACCAGATGATTTTGAAAGGTTTTTAGAAAGTAACAATATTTTTCTTTGAAAGATAGATCAGCATACACTGCATTTTCAAATCGATTCGTTATAAAAAAATTCGAATCAAATTAGAACACTTATATTTGAATAACATCTAAAACCGATGTAGACAACCCATTTTCAGAAACCGTCAACGCTAAGGTAGGAACAACGCGTTTCATGAAGGAAAGCGATAGTATCGCTTCAGTAATAATTATAGTAATACAAAATTAGCAATGTCATGACTCATAGATTACTTAATTAAATTGTTTTATATCATTTTCGTTATTATTGACTTTCTTAAAAAAATAGATAAAAACTGAACCCTTGAAATATGGAAGAATAATCTGCTTTTTTGAAATGTATTCCTTCATATTGAACCGGCCTATGTCTATCATTTTGGTACATCGTTATTTCATGGCTTATTAAATATTGCCAAACCTCATTGAAACATTCAGCCAAATACAACAACATAAATATTTTTTTATTAAAAAATAATAAACTAATTCATCAATAGTAATGAATTAGTAAAAAAACATTCGCATGAATTGGTTTGTTATTTTCGCACTAAAGAAACAAATCGATATATTCACAATTTCAGTTCAATTAGAAGAAAGACATATTTTTACCAGTTGTTTTGTTATTTACTAGTCAATCTACTGCTTCCTGTTTCGAACCGATAAGAATCGAAATCATCAAAAAACACACAATCTAGCCTATACGAACCAATTTCTACTAAACCGAGTTATATATCCCGAGCAGTTAACCTTTTTTATCGAGACAAAATGAAACTAAAATCTGCCTCTTTTCAACCTATTAAACCAGATTTTATACGTGTGGTACACGGCTTTTTTAATACAAATAGAGAGCAAAACAGCTTTCTTGGCGATGCTGCAGGAAACTAACTAGCTGGAAAAATAGAGGTGTTTGAACTCTGCCATGCAGATAGCTAATTTGATTGGGGAAAAAAAGTGAGCCCCAACACCGTCTTGTACTTCTTCAGTATAATATGGACTGATTTCAAGAAGAAGCGTGTTGAAATTTTCTCAACACAAAGTAAGTAACAGATCGGGTCTGATCAAGTGAACACCAGTTCGGCAAAATGCACTGATATTCTTCAATTGTATACAGTTGAACGAGAATGGACTATGGACCAAAGGCAGACAGAGAAGAAAGCGAGCGAGGGAGGGAGATCGATTATATAATATAACAAGGCTATCGGAATAATTGTCGAAGACGTTGAGCTGGCGTTAATGGATCCGTCGCGAGTGAACTGTTATTGACTACTCTGGCAGGCATGAGGAGGGGGGGGGGTGGGGTGTGGGGTAAGGGGGCGGGCGGATTGCTGCACTTGAGTCTGTCGAACTATGATTGCCAACAGAAACGGCCTCCGGGACTTGCCTAACTTACATTCGCCATCACGCATAATTTGAATTAGCATCCCGAAAGAAGAGAGTAATTATTAAGTAAAAAATAAGAATTAAAATATATATGCAAATGTAAGAAGAATATACTGTTCAACGTTAAATCACAAGAAACCAAACATTGGCCAGTGTGTTTATATGGATCAAAAATAGGGACATACTAATCGGAGATTATCCATAGATCAAAAGACGACGGAAAGAGGAAACGTCAGCACTCATTATGTTATGAAAGATTGAACAATAGAAATTGCTCTGTATAAGAATGTTAAACCGCTAAAAATTAAAAATAATTTAGCTAATTATTTAACAAAATGAATAAATATGTTACAATAGGATGCAATAATACTATGTATTACTGGTCAAATTCTATCCTTGAATCTGCTGCACGTTACGATTCACTGAATATGTCAAGAAAACTTACTGTGACATTTATAGAATTTCGACAGCCTACACCGAAACAATTAAATCCACGCTCTACTAAATTGAAGTAAAAACAATCATTCCACCTCAAAATACCAGTATCTCTGTAAGAGATATCATTTTATTCTCCTATAATAAACATCCAATATCACCCCAGATTTAAATGATCTAAAATGTTGTTTAATATTAAAACATTTGCTTTATCTTTCAAATATTAAAACAATAAATTTTCAATATGATTATCAATCAGACATAATCATTACGTGTGATTGTTTATCACGTTTCAATTTATTATTATTACTATATTGATATTATTAATATTTATATAATATTTATATAATAATTATGAATTATATAAATATATATATTGTCATAAAAACTATCATTTGTCAATTCTAAAAATATTCATAATTTATATAATATTGTTCTGTTATAAATGCAGCAAAACATGAATATTACAAATAAGTAGGATTTTTATATTATAAAGAAATTAGATAACATTTTAGTTTAATTAAATAAAACATTTCAATGCAGTAAACATAGAAAAGTGGGACCGGATATTTGGCATTCAAAATATATTTATGTATATGTTGGTTTATAAAATTCTAACTTTGTGAATGTATCAATCAATTATGACTTTGCGACAAATGACTTTATTGACTTTGCGACAAATGCAAACAATAAACTTTTGAACAAACACAAATGATTTGATTATAAAAATCAACAATAATAACTTTATGATTAGTGATGTATAAAATCAAAACTGTTTTACTGTAACAAAATAATTACGCAGTACCGTACCTTGTGACTGTTATGAATGTATTGCTAAAGCAATATGATTAAGTTATAACTACATCAACACACAATTAATGTATACTTGTAATATCTTTATAGGCGACCTACAAAGATTAACTTGAAACTTGACAATGTATAATCAGTTATATACATTTAGGCTACCAGCAAACTCCAAACTGAGATCAATCTTGAGAAGGAGAGTATAGAATAAGGGGGAGAGGGGGAGCTGGCGATAAGGGGTGGAGAGGGGGGGGGGGCTGGCGATAAGGGGGGGAAAGGGGGGGCTGGTGATAAGAATCACTTCCATAAAGGTCATACTATCCTCTTTATATACTCCAGTCAGACATTTGGTGATTTGGTCTTTAGTGTCACTTGAATGTGATCCACTCTCTCTGTGGATTTTTCAGATTCAAGTCAAACTGATGCAGCTCTATAGTCAGAAATTTGGCTCCATTGGTGGCCTTTCGCAGCTATGTAGACTACCCGTGGCATGATCAATGTGTTACGATGTTGTCCCTAGATAATACTACATTATCAGTAACTTACGTTTCAGTGTTCCATATAATAGTAAAGAAGAATAAACAAATATTCATCAATTTGTCATATAAAACATAATATGTATAAAATGTTTATTTATGCGCAATATCTTTGAAAAATAACTTTCTTATTTAAAAGAAGAACTAATGATAAATAAATTATAATTACAATTAATAATCGATTATATAATTATATAATATAAATAAAAATATCGATTACAATATACTTTATTTAACAATAAATTACATCACAATCATTTATTTCAATAATAAATAAATTGGTCATTTTAAATTTGTTATTATTTGCCTTATTGATCCATTAAAATGATTATGTTTTAATATTGATTGTTTTTAATAATATTGTTTAATAAAATAAATAAATTATGACACTATTTAAGTCATCCTTCATCATAAAATATATTCCTTTTTTTATAATGTAAACAAATCAAAATGTCGATTTGATAACAAATATAGGTATTATAACTATGCATATGACTCTAATTATAGGGGACAATAACTATTTTCAAGTATTATTTAAAAATTCAAGAGCATACCATGTATAGCCTAAAGGTACAAAAATAGTCTTAGTGGTGTAACTTCAACAAAAACAGAGTTTTATGTGATCTTCAAATCAACTTTTGCAAACTGATTTATAGGTACGTTCAAATTAAAAGGAAAAATAGTAACGCTTTCCTTTACTTGATTATTAGAATTATCAAGATTAGGTTCGGTATTCAAACAGATTACATTTTCATATTTTTTCATTTCCATTATTTTATACTTTATAAATAATTTTGTATCACATATATATTTAACCAAGTTGTATGCCGCTATTTATAAAATCATTTTTAATAAACCTATGAATGAAAACAGAATGTCCCAGTGCTGTCAATATTTTAAATGATTAATAGCATGGCTTTTTAAAATAAAAACGACATAAATCGATATGCATGTGTGTTAATAAGATGATTAATAATAACTAACTTAAAGAAACATATTATTAAAAACTTATTAAAACATTTAAATGAACTTTAAATTAAGTATCTAGGAGTAAAAAGCTCAAATTCTCGTTTATCAATAGTAATTTTAAAGTTTTTTCGTTGATACCTTAATCATTTCGGTAATGCAATACAAATTTACAATAAATAAATACAAGCACATTATAGATTTATTGCAGTTTGAATAAAGTGATCTAATAAAAATCTAAAAAAAGCAAGTTAATTAAAAATTCGATTTTCTTGATGAAATAAACATGAAATAGAATTAACAGAAAAGTCTTTTTAAACGTTTAAATTTAAAGTTTAAATTAAACGTTTACACATTAAAGTACATTTTCTAAAATTAAGAAACACTAACATTTTAGAACATGGAATTATGAACTAATTAATGAGCTAGTTATGTCAATGTATAACCATATAATAGAGATAAATCAATTTAGATAGAATAAAACATTCATCAAAACATATAGCTAGAACAATATTATAATATGAATGGAATTCTCATTGCATATAGACAATTATAAGGAATTGGATAAGAAAGACTGAAGCTTTCTATCAAATTTTTCTACATCACAAACAAGCTTTAAGTTGACACGGCACAAGATATTGGGAACCCAATATCTTTCTCTTCGCTAAGCGGTAAAATTTTCATTTTCAATAAATCACAAGTGGGGAGTGGAGAAGAAATGATTACAAAAGAAATCGAAATATATACGAGGTATTAGCCGCACTCAAATTGTAAGAAATCCGACGAGGCAAGTCAAAAAGGTGACCTACCTCTGTTTCCTGATAGTAATGGAAGAGGAACATCGATCATCAAACACGACTGAAAAAAACACTCAAAACGTCGCGAAACCTTGCAAGAAGTTTCCCGTTAGTGATCTCCAACCAACGCTCGAAAGACAGTTATCATATATTAACATGCTACCATACTATGCCTAATATACCACATTGTAAAGTTTTTGCCTTGATCAAACGATCACTTTTGAAAGTCCCAAAGAGTGTGGGAGAAGACAACAGCCGATTTCCTGGTAAACTCTCGGGTGTTTCGATTTCTGCAATGACTGCTTAGCTTGTGGTAACAACACCATATAAAACCTACTAGCAACTTGCTCCCTTATAACCATATAGTATAGGGACACATACGGGGATGGTAGAGAGATCGCTCGAGATGGGAGTCACCTAATTCTAATTGTCTATAACCTTCTTAGTACGGAACTCAAGTGTAAACCCTATAGCTTATAAAAACCTTAGACTATCAATACACGGTGAAAAATGAAGTTTTCCAATATTATAATTTTGAAAACTGGAAAGGAAGGGAGGAAATCAGGGCAAAATCGTTCCCACATCGATAAGCTTTTAATTAGAAAAGGATATTTTTCGATATTGAGACTCGGCGAGGTTAAGTAGTTGTTAATTGGTGAACTTTTCAAGCTATGTGTAGACAAAAACAGCACACGTGTGAAATTCTCAAATAGGAAAGAGGACTTTTCCCTCCACATATTTTTTATTTAGCAGTGTAATACGTAAATAATGGCAATACCGCCGTTTCCAGTCTTAAATTATTGTGTCAGTTTTCCAAATTAAGTTTTCATCGGTAATTACTTGCTAATGAGTGAATGAATATTCATGATGAATTTGGATTGTACAAGTTAGCTATAGCTGATTTAAAAGTTTTCATTTGACAGATAATAGGCCAGTAACATATTTTGATAATTCATTTTTATGTTTCGATTTTCTCCTTACCTTTGTAAAAATTCATAACATGTCTAATAATTTTCAACTTACTAGTCCTGTGTCCAACTGTGTCCAGCTACTAAAAATAGAAAACCTTTTAGAAACCAATTGATATTAGAGCAATTATTTTTTATTAAAATTGATTCATTTAAACATTTTTATTAAATTATTATTCATATATGTTCTATTACATATTAAGTTATATAAATTAATTGAAAATATATATGCATATATATTTAAATTTATTGATTGTCTAATTTGTTATTATATATTTCATAATAATAAAAAGTATGATAAGCCTAATATATATTTATAAAAATTAATTCACAAAAATAATCATTGTAATCATATAATCTAACACTATTAAAATTATAATATTTTCAATCATAACGATAGTGTGATCGTATTTAAACATAATTATATTTTAAAGATCAACCAAAACTTATATTCAACTTAGAAATAATTGTGATATTTTGCAAGATAAGAATAGAGTAAAACATATTTATTTTCAAATATCTGTTTCTACTAAAAACTTGAAAACGCGTCCACAATAATCTATAGTTGTATTGGGATACATTCAAACCCACAATCGATATTTCTCACAGTTAAAACTTTATTTACACTAAAAATCGATACATGTGTTAAAACATATTTGTTTAAAACAAAATAGTGATCCTATATAAAACTATAATTAAATTATTTAAAATGCCTTATTAAAAAAAACAACGTCTAACATGTCATCTCCAAAAATAAGAAACAATAACACCGACCGGAGTGATACTTCGTTGTCAGGTGAAGATTTGTAGTTACTAAACCAATTAATTAAATATTGCTTTTGTCACTATAACGACCCGCAACTATATATTACAGCATTAAATAAAAAATATATTGAGCTTCTCAAACAACCGCAGTCAACAACAAAGCTGTATTAACTAAACATAAAGCGCAGGATGTTATCCATTATTTGACACTAATGAATTTGATTGAATTTAGCCATAACAAATTTGGTTACCTTATTATAAAGTAGCTTAATTAAAAATCTATTAATAATGGTAGGTACAACTTATTTAGAAAAAATAATTGGGATCTTCCTTCCTGAGCATACGATACAATTATTATTGATAATACACTAACAAGTCGGGCTCTTTGCTTCACAACAGTTATTTATAGGCCACCCATTATATACGAGTAAATGGATTAACAATTGTATACATTAATTATTCTCGAAAGTTAAATAATAATTATGAACATAACAAAATTATTGTGTCAAGAACAACTAGTAAGATTACCTAAAAGAAATTATATTGTAGTTACCATTTATAGATTTCGTGCTTGTTTTTCGATTTTTTCAATCAATTCTTTTTATAAATTTCCTTTTAAATGTCTAAATAACAAACCTAGATTTTTAGTAATATTTTTCACTTCTAGTACTTACATATATTATAACTCACATAGTATTGTAAAACAATTTATATTAGCAATAATTATGTATGTATATCATATGATATAATTTGATATCTGGATATGTTTATAATACATATCAGTATTTAATTAATATAAACAGTAGAAATGAAAATACAGTACATGATTTCCTCTTTCGCATACACAATAATAAAAAGTTGTATAAATTTTGAATAACACGAAATTTGTACATTTAATTTTGTATCTTAAATACATACAACAACACTTATAATTCCAAAAACAATGATTAACTATCTGCCACAGCCTACACCTAAAAATTAAAACAAAACTTCGGTAAACCTATTTTACAACTAATGTTAATAGCAGTGATTTAATGTCAAGGAATACTGTAATGTCTAAAAGCTAATTAGTAATAACTTGTTTATAAATAATGGCCCAGTCGGAATCAAAACTGCAAATGTAATATATGCTATCTTGCCGTATTACAACTAGCCGTATTATAATTACATGTCATTGATAATTGACATAGTATTTATCGATCAAACGAACCTTTTCGGGTTGCTAAGTAATTAAAATAATAATAATCACATAGCATATATTCATGTAAAAGTTGAGAATGCGTCAAAGATGATTTCTCAATAATCTTTCCTTCTAGAGGATATATATATATATATATATATATATTATGTCTTCTTGTCTTAGTAAAACTAAATTTAGTGATTTAAATAATGACGATGACCAAACAACTGAAATCCGAAAGGTTTAATAACTAGCTTAATAAAATTAAAAAATAGTGAACTGAACGTTTACAATGTTTTTATTAACAAATTAAAATACGTTAAATGTCTTACAAATAATTATTGATTAAATTTAACTTTGATATTTACACACCGCAAAACCAAAACTACTAGTTAATAGAAATTATACCAATTGATTATAATTTATCAATAATTATATAATAAATACGAGTTTAAGAATAAAACACTGTTCTAATGATGATATTTTGAAGTATAAAGTACACGATTATTAAGGTGAATGTAGTGTATCATTTGTTTTTAGCATGCTACTAATTTGATCACATTTTTATAAAATTTATGTCTAAAAAATCCAACCAAATCATGCATCATAGACATATAAGCGATCCTATCTTGAAGCTGTTGTGTGAAATAGATTCACATCGAAGGTAAATTTCACCCATCTTTTTCATTTTACTCACACAGAGAGAAAGACAGAGAGAGACAGAGAGAGAGAAATAACAGGTTAGAATTTTTAATTAGTTCTATTGTTCTATTTTAATTTACAATACAAACAACTACAACAGGCCTCTAGCCGGGATCCTCATTAACATATTGAACTCTTTGACTCATATCGTTCACAGGCAACTGCTTCAAGTTCCTGCCAGACCGACTTATAGTAGACAAACACTTGTGTTGATGCAACTGTTTGTGTTCACTTGTGTTTTCATAACCATCTTAAGCAGGTTTATACTATACAGTGTAATATATTATAGGCTTCAACTCACTCATTTACCTTCAGACACTTCTACACTGCGTCAATTCATATTTGTCATTTCGAGTCAATCTGTGTGTATTGTTGATTATATTGAAATAATGCACGTTTTTTAGAATTTGTAGTTTATTGTATATAGAAGGTAGGTACAGAGCAATATTATGAATATACATTTTTTAACAGAAGCTCACCTACATAAATTTTCATTTCTTCAATTCGCAATGTTCAAAATTAGCAGATTAATTAATGTATACTTCAGGTTACTTCACTATAATATCAAGTGATATGAAAATGTGTTCTGTTGTATAAACTAAAAATAAAGGTATAAGCCTATTTACCGTCTGAGTTTTTTTATACAGAGAGGGATAAATAACATTTGTGACATTTTCAGTTACTGAACAGTAAATTAAATTTATAAGCCACTTCAAATGTTTCCTGGAAGCCAAGCATGAAAAACATTTAATATACATGCTTCCTATAATACTACCAATAATTGTCATCTAAGTATTCTAATCTCCCGACAACTCATTTTAAGTTATAACAAGTTATTTCATTCTTAATTGTATCATAATAAAATTATTCCAATAGGGTTTCTAAAATATAGTAAACTTCAAGCTAACCATATATTATATAACTAATACTATTTAATAAACACATATTTTGATATTAGTCTAAACATTCCAATATATTTCCTATAGTTCTACTGAAAAGTGCATTTTATAAAACATTTCGTCATTTCGCACCGACAATTTTATAGTGGTACAATAAATAATACCGTTAGACATCGTCATAAAAATCGGTATTGCATATTGCTATACCCAAATATGAGATATCGGAAGATTCAAAATAGAAGACCATTAAATTAAGCAATTAAATGTTTTATTAAAACTGGATAGTAAACCAAATACTGCAGAAGAATTTAGTTAACGGATAATTTTATCCGGAATATGTGTTCTCCTGTTATCATTATCTTAAGTATACTTTCGGAAAGAAATATTAGAAATAGCCTGGAAATATTAGATATTATAGCTATGTATTTGCAGAAACAAAATCCAATTTCTTGGGGGCAAGAGAAAACATAAAATTGGCATTAATATTCTTTGGAAAGAGCCACCCTATATGGAGTTAAATTACTTTAATATAAAGGGCTCTTATTGGGATTAGAGTGGGGCTGGGGTCTCCTATCCCTATCCCAGATCCGGGCATCAGATCCAGTCTTTTAGTTTAAATCATAATAGAACATTACTATATTAATAATTTCCGACTTCTTTAATATTAAAACAAATGTTTTAAAATTGAGAGAATACAATAAAGTGTACTCTCATCTTGAAGAATAATATCTCAAATGCTGAGATGCTCGTCGGGAAAAGACTTTACGTAAACTACAAGTTATGAATCATTAAATAAGGATAGAAAAATACAGAATTTGTGTACTAAAACTGCGAAATACTTTATACATATTATATTAAACTAAATAATACAAACAAATAATCATTCAAAAATGTTATTGATTTGTATTTAATATATACGAAACCTTTCCGAAACTATCGAATTTAATTATCAATCATCGAGGCCAGGTATTATTATTTTTTCATAAACTTCTTGCTGCTAGTATACACCTATATTTTGCATTCCTCAAGTATGTATATAACATCTCTTAAGACTTAATGTTCTGCGCGGTTTATACATACAATTTTTACTAAATAACTTCTCAAACTGTAAAAACAGCATATAAGGTCGATTTAAGCTCTAATAAAAATTCATTTAGAAGTGTAAATATATTCTAGTTGAATCATTTCTTTATAATGCTGAAAATACATAGTGAAAACACGCACATAGCATTTAGTATATGCAAATGGCTGTCTAGTTAGCATTTAGTACATACAAATGACTTTGTAGTTAGTATTTAGTACATACAAATGACTGTGTGGTTAGTATTTAGTCCAAACAAATGACTGTGTAGTTAGTATTTAGTCCAAACAAATAACTGTGTAGTTAGCATTTATATTCTAAAAATAGATGAATAATAAAAACTAATAATTGATGTCCAGGGTTTAGAGAGTCTAATTAGGAGTTTCTAATTCAAACGAAATCAGTTCTTCGTATTTCATGACAAGAAATCAAAATTTAACATTTATTTTAAGCGACTTAAAAAAAAAAAAATTGTAATATGTTATACATCGAAAATATTATAATATATTAACAAGTAAATACACACTCAAAAAACATAATACGCAACAAATCTCTGAGAAAAACCCATTTAAGGACAATCAAAAAGGCAAAACAATCTGAAGCCGGATAGCTCACCATTCTTGCATCCCAATTTTGCACCCCACGATGTCCCGCCGCCGAATACTGCTGCTGACCAGCGAAGTCGGGGGGCGCGGCGTTGACCAGACCAGCCGACGAGCTCGCCCGTTCAATCTGATCCTCCAATGCCAATTGGCTGCCGTCTTCCGCCGACAGGTCAGCCGCCCATCCGGGAACTATGGAAACGAGATTACGCGCCAACACGAAGTGGAGTCGGTCCCGCGGTGCCTGCAGCTGGCGGATGGCGTCGGTCTGAGAGGTCTCGGTGTCGAGGAGAATGCCCTCTATCGCCAACACTTGATCGCCGTCGAAAATGTCCCCATGTCTACTCCGCCGGTGGTGGTAGTATGAAGATTGAGGGGGGGGGAGAGAGGAGCAGAGGAGGAGAGAGAGAGTGGACAATGGAGAGCGTGGAAAGTAGTAATCGAGACTACCAATGCTGACAGGAAACCTGATATTCCCACTTGACCGGCTGCCACTCTACGAGCAGGAAGAGGATATGTGTGTTCGCATTCCCTCCATAAACTTGTTCGAGTTTGTCAGCTCAGCGCAACAGAGAGAATTTCGAGGGAACTAGTACACTACTTCTGCGTGAGGACGAAAAGAGAGTCGCCTTTTTTCCCAAAGACCGCACTCCTTGCTGTGAGCAAACAAGCTCTGGCAAGCTGCAGATGGATTGTAATAAGGTGTCGTTCCGTCTTACTTATTTTCTCGTTCAAACTCAGATATTTTCCAGAATAGAAAGGAGAAAAAAATGAAAGAAATCTGCAGGAGTGTTTTCAATGAATGATGACACTATAAATGTTCAGATTTTAATTGATTTCCTTAATTTAAAACGGTCAACAAAAGAAGGATTTCTATATTGCGTTTGTAATCAACTATTATATGGTTTACTTTACCGTTGTTTCTTTTATCTTTACATTGGGATTCAAATAGCTAATTGCTTATTGGCTCGCAACATAACAATCCCAGCTCACACTTATAACCAAATTAAAAAGCGTTTTTTCGAGGAAAATTATGTGATAGCGAAATTCCGGGACATGGATACTCGTTATATTAATGTGTGTAATGGGTGCTCCACCATAAAGATTTCCGCTGCCAAACGATTATAGAAACGGTATGAAAGAAGGAGTACCAGGTGGCCAATCATAAATTAGATGTAGGGAAAACACCCATTCATCTCCTGGCAATATTAACTTCCTTTTCAACTTTGGAATCTTTGAATCAATAAACGCTGGAGCCATCGAAAACTATAAACAATGATTGACGAACCCAGTGGGGTTATACAGTTTGTTAGTATGAAACTATGTAGCTGAAAGTGGTATTTTACCAGGAAGTATAAGATACATCATCAGTAAAGAAGACTAGAATATGTTTTAAATGAGAAGCATAAAAACAAAAATTCATTCAGACAAAAATTAGACAATATGGATTGATATATCTACAATTCAGTGACATGTATCAAAACATATTTAGAAACACAATTTTACTTTGTTGATAACAATTTTATTTTTAATCATTAATGAAAGAAAAATACATTAGTTTAATGTAACAAAACCAGTATAATACAAATCAAGAAAAGTCAGACAACATACATTACAGGGTTACCAACTCTCACGCATTGAGCGTGAGTCTCACGCATTTATAACCAATTTCACGCTCTCACGCTTAACTACTATAATCTCACGCATACATGGTCCATGATCTAAAAATAAAAATTAATCATATTTATATGATTTTCGAGTTTGAAGAGCTAGCTGTAAACAAAACATTATTTGTGCTATGCCTAGTATGA
>JAUZND010000669.1:0-13981 GCA_034780555.1 Coelogynopora nodosa | reverse complement strand
ATTAGTTACTTTTAATCTACATTTGAATTACAAATTGGCATCTTAGACATGTCTAAATTGTCTTTAAAAAACTCAAACATATTTTCGGGGGGCTTGGCTCCCCTAACCCCCTGACCAGGGGCTCTGCCTCTGGACCCTGCTGGGAGGCTTCGCCCCCCAGACCCCCACAACTACATCTCGCGCCTTAGGCGCTCAACCACAGCTTCCCAAGCCCACGTTGATACACTGTTTGGGCGCCCCATTGATAGTCTTCCGGAATCGCCCTTTTTCTAAATTCCCATCTATGTTCTAGACATTTGTATGATGCCTACCTTCTTGTTTTTTAACTATCCATTTTATGTCCTTAGATTTTAAAAGTCTATGATATTTTGTTTATTGTTATTTAGATTTATATATGATTTACCTATAACTATTGTTATATTTACTTTGTAATCATTTTTTTGCTGATCAGACATGTTGGCTAACTTGTCTGTGACATACTTTCTAAATACTCCTAAATTTAAATAGATATGAAATTACATTTTTCTGAAAAGTGTGCTTTATATGACATTTTGTGTAATTTACATTTTATCTTTCTTGTTTTTTATAAATTCAAATAACATAATGGCAGGTTGCCTAATAGGAGTGCTCATTTTGGCAAACTATTAATTGTTACAATAGTTGACATTGACAAACTTTTACTACACTTTGTTCTCATACTATTGTATATGTAAATATGTCATTTGTTGTATTCTGTATGATGATTACTTTATAATTATTATATTAGCATTTTTATAAACAACTTTTTTTTTCTTCAGGTTGGTTGTTGATCCTAGAAATGGAAGAGAGTTGGCTCTAAAGCGGATACCTTATGTTTTCCAAAATGTAATTGCAGCAAAAAGGGCATATCGGGAACTTAAAATGTTGTGTCATCTAAGTCATACAAATGTGAGTTAAAATTCCTTTTTTGTTATTGTTAACAATTACTATTAATGCCATGTTATTAACATCTTAACTATTTCAGATTATTTCCTTGGTGGACATTGTCAAAGTCGAACAGTTCAACACATTTAATGAAGTGTATCCTTCTAATATAATAATTTGTTTATATAATTTGAGTATAATGTATCTAAATTTTTTTATAAAAATCATTCAAAACTTTTACCTAATTTAATTTTAACCTTTCTTTGTTGTAACACATCATTAAAAACATGTCCTATGGCGATGTGTTTATTAAAAGTCCAGGAGTTTATAATAATTTGATTTTCTTTTATTTAAAAAAATGCGTCAGTTTGCTACAATATTATTTTTTATTGTATTTACTACTTTATTAAACTTATAGAACTAAACTGTATAAACTGTAGAACTAAATACTATTCAACAATGAAAGCACAAAATCTGAGTCATAATTATAATGTAAAAGGTATGTAACCTACAGTGTAAGTTGTTTTAAAAAGGACTTTAAAGTATTTGGCAACACTTTTCTGAATTCATTAAAAAATGTAATAATGTTACTATATGTCCTCAACATTGTTCGTAACATTCATGTGAGGTAAATAATTGCATTTCTGGTTATTGTATTTTATTGTGTTTCCTATTAATTTGTACTAATAAATATGTATTTTCTTAACTCGCTTATTCATGTCAACCAGTTGTCTACTGTGCGAATACATGCACACAGACTTGCACCGGATTATTGTGTCTCCACAACCGCTATCTTTGGAACACGTGAAACTGTTTGTGTATCAAATGCTGCGTGGTAGGTCCCTATCGAATACCATGTGATTGGGTTACATGTGGTCGTTATTGTTGGTTAATATGTGGTTAATATTGTTGTATATTGAATAAGATTCGCACACTTCAGGGAAGCTTAAAGCCTCTTCTTTATACATAAACAAAATTGGCTTCTACTTGCATTACAAGACTAAAATCAATATACATAAGTGTGTCATTAAATGTATAAGGTTGCTAGTTGTCTGGGTTGTTCTCCGCCGGGATTAGTATTTCCAAAAAATGCATTTTAGCTCATTAATAGTGCAGTCTAGAAAGGATTAGGGTTATTTATTTACTATGAATTTCGTATTTTTAAATATTTAGTTTGTTCTCAGAGAGTGTTTTGCTTCCACGACCCTCTATCATGGACTCTGAACCTCAGTCCCATACTCATTCAGGCCACTTGACACACATCAACAGTTTCTATTAGGTTATAAGAACTTTCTATTATATGCACCTAAAACCAATCAACTGAACTGTTAAGTTTATAATTGGTGTGTATTATATAGACTGTAGAGACTATATGGACTGTACCTATATACCTAATATATAGTACTATATATGTGTAGAGAAGTGCGTATTGATATGACATATATATCCATCAAAGCTTATACTAGTTAGTTAGTCGATGCTAGTCTAGTGTATCGTAGGCACGAGAGCTGGTAGTGTTAAAATAGGCGGCTAAGTTACTGATTTAGTAAATTTACTCCCGTTTTATTAAAATTATTAAATATCATACTCAGATTTTTCAACTGTCTAAGCGGGACTCGAGAGGTGTATATAATCCTTACAACTAGCGTTTTACTAGTTGCTCGCTTTTTTTATAGATACATTTTTGAAATGGTCCTTTTATGAGTACTTGACATTAATTGGTAACAGTGAGTTGTAAAATTGACTTAATATAATTATACTAAGTATATTGAAGCAAAATCTTCCTTAAATTAATTTTTAAATGAAAACTTCATTCATAATTTACAAATATCATATCAAATCAATTTTTAATATTTTACAATTAATGATTACAAATTTGTTGCGTTTTGCCTGTTGCGTGTTTGATGACTATAACACCAATCTTCCTGTGTAGATACCATAGATTAGATACGTAGTACCATCGCACTTACATATTGCTCACTGAAATATGCCTGAATGCAGTAGTACTTTACAAGGCCAGCTAGGTACTCCATATAAGAGCCGATTTTTCACAAAACTAGTTAAAATTAGAATCCATTGATGCAAAATGACCAGTTAGCAAAAATAGCGGTTTAATTCAAACGTGACTGACCTTTGAAATGAAAAATCTTATTTTTGAAAATCACTTCTTTCTGTCAAATTCTCCGAAACAGTTACTTCTTATTCTGATTTATCTCCTGTGAGGCTTATGATACGATGTTCTGAGTATCGGCAACTTCTAATCTTATTGTCTGAATTTGGGAAAAAATTATTCATATCGTATTTTGAAATTATTAATATATTTCTCATATTATTTGATTTTTTTGTTATAAAATTTGTTATATAGCAATATTCTAAATATAGTGCTGTATCTATAATACGATACAACTACGTAAGCGTAAAATTGAAAGAGTACCATAGCTATTTACAACTACAATATGTAGGCCTAAGCAGAGATCGGTTTTTTCAAAATAAGGTCTGATGCATTAAAAATGTTCATTAATTGGTTTGTTGCAGGAAGTTTTTAAAGTATACCAAAAACCATCAAATAAGCTGCTGATTTTATGGTGAGATAGTATCTTGTTGATAGGTACAGTATGAAAAGGACCTTGTTTAATCACTGGCATTACTAACTAATCAATTAGACTTGTGATTTGTGACTTTTTAAAAATGAATTCGTTTAATAAATGAATTAAAAGTTTCCAAGGGAAGTTTCCAAGCGGTACTTTTATTAATTATGTACAGTATATTTATACTAAAGCTATATTTTATGTTTTAGGTCTGAAGTATCTGCATTCAGCTGGAATTATCCATCGAGATATTAAGCCAGGAAATCTTCTTGTAAATTCAAATTGTCTTCTAAAGGTATGCACTAACATATTTTCTACTTTACGTAACCGTTTTCTTCAATAATTTGAAATACTGTATTTTGAATATTTTAAATATAAAATAATTAATTTCTTTGTGCACTACGGCAGCTATTGGTTTATGATTTAGAACATATTAAAAACATTCTAAATACTAAAAACTTGCAGATATGCGACTTCGGATTAGCGCGTGTCGAAGAGCCCGGAGCGAATTGTCTGACGCAGGAAGTCGTGACACAGTACTATCGCGCCCCAGAACTACTCATGGGAGCCACTCATTACTCTGCTGCTATAGATATTTGGAGTGCCGGTTGTATTATGGCGGAGTTGCTAGGACGGAGAATTCTTTTCCAGGTGATTTTTGTAAATAATAATGATTTCATGTTTTTACTTTTAAAGAAAATAGTATGTATGAAAAATAAGTTATCTTTATTAGATAGAATTTTTCTTTATCTATCTTTGTAGGTAGTTATCTTTATCAGATTAGTACAAATTTCATATTTGTTTATTATCTGTACAAGAAATACTTTAAATCTTTATGATCAATTGACTTTAATATGACATGTTAACATTAATTATAATCATACTAATGTGTAACAAATGCAAAACTTATATTTAGGTGCATACTTTTTATAGGTGTTATTTATACCAAAGTTCCATAGAGGAACATGGAATAATATGATTAACATTAGTGTAATATTATTTACAAGTTATCAAAATAAGTTGTGTGTTTTAAATTAATAGGCACTCTAGATAACCGAAATAAAATTTTGCCTAAATTTGCCCACATAATATGTACATTGTAGCTTTAGATCAACTTTTATTTTTTTGTATAATATTTTTTATAGATATTAGTTTTCATAATTTTTATTAATACTCACTAGCATTTTAGCAAGATAATTACACTGTTTTGTGTAACATATATATACTATATTTATAAGGCAGTTTATTTGTGGTTATTGATTATATACTACTAAATAAATAGATTAATTTAATTAATGAATATACCTCTCGATTTTAGACTCAAAGTCCGATGCAACAATTGGAACGTATTGTGGAGTTGGTGGGTTCACCCAGCTTGCAAGAACTTCGTCAAGCGTCACCCGAAGCCAGAGACTTCGTCCTCCGAAGTTTACCTCCTCGACCACCCAATACCACGGCACTCTATACACTCTCCTCTGACACTGGACCTGAAGCTGTTCTGCTGCTTACAGCTATGCTAACATTTGATCCGGTGAGTTTAATTCCGATGAATAATTATAAAAAAAGTATTAATCATTTTTAAATAATGAACATAGCTTACAACATTTTACATCCTTTTGATATGTAAAAATTAATGTGTAAAATTATTGGTATCTATTTCTAAAGTTATATAACTTTGTTTTATTTAAGTTTTTTGTTGTTTAAATATTAAATGAATAACATTTTAAAGCATAATATTTCATAATTGTAAATATTTTACATAATTGTGTAGTTTAAAAAATAGTAATATGTATTTTATATTATTTCCATGTAAATAGCGTTTATAATTTAAGTTAATTCTGTGTTATACAATAGTTTACTTTTAATATTACCATATTCTCTATTTAAATGTTATTGTTACGGCAGTTATCAACGAAATATAATTGAAAATATAGTTTATTCTCAAAAACATGTTTCTCACCTAATTTAATCGCTAAAACTACAGCTAATTTATTTAAAGTAAACGCTAGTAAACACGACTACATATATATATATATATGTATATTTTTTAATGTATTGAAATTTTACTGCAATGTTAAAAAACTGTTTATTTCAATATATATTTATATTTGACATTCATATAGTTTAATAATATCAAATTTATACTAGATTTATACCATTTGCGGAAGTTAATGCAACTACCTGTTATGTGTCTCTCATATAATTATACAAAGGTTAGCATTTTTTATTTCACAAGCGGTGCCTAGTATTAAGTCAACTGATTGCATCATCTTGTTATTGATTTTTTTATGGCGTCTGTCTGTCATATTTTCCCTCATAGAATGCTAGCGAGTGTTTCTATAAATTAGTTAACGGAAATTAATGTTACATCATAGCATATTGTAGTAGGCTACATTATGGATTTTGGTTGGCGTTTTAGGTAGAGTTGATTAGTAGCATTTCTATAATATTCGTTTGTGAAATATATTTAAGATATTTTCAAATTGAGTTATTTATAAGTTTCATAATATTTCAATTTCCTTTTGACAAAATATTACAATATTACAATAATTCTAGAGACATCATGGTAAATACTAAAATAACTCCAAATATGTTTGTATACAACATAGTAAATATTGTAAAATTACTGCAGAAATGTATCGATTTTCGAAATTCTCTGCGCGAGAGAACTTTTCCGTATATGTACACTATGTATACTATATATATATATGTAATATAGAAACATTACTTCGTTTAACTTGTAACATAATACTAATGTCTGATCTAATAATTATATCATACTCAATAGTAATAATACACTGAATAGTTAATTCGGTCAATAGGAATCCTTTTTGTAGCAAGTTAAGTTAAATAATATCAAGATGTTGTCTAAAATGAATATCTCTCAAGTTGATTTTAAAATATAGGTTGTATAACGGTGAATAGTAAAATTTTAATTAATTCATACTATGTAGCTAGCAAAATCCAAAATGTTCGACTAAGTTATATTAGGTAGTATGCTAAAATTAAATATCTCTGTTGATATCAAGTATGGTCGGCGAACTATTAGAAGTAAAATATTATTGCAGCAAATAGATACTATATAGAGACTATTACTATAGCAGACCTATATTAATTCCGCAGTATGCTATAACGTTCGTGAGTCATTTCATTTTCAATTTATAAATTAAGGATTATGTTAAGTAATATATTCTATTGCAAGTACAAAGTATAAATCTAATACTAAGATAGTAATTTAGTGAGAAACTGTTATTAATTATATCTTTAGGTAGATCAGATAACAGTTAAGATCTGCTATAACTTATTTCACTCATTATATTTTAAGTTTTGTCGATCCTCTGCCGTATTTACAGTATTTCTTATAATGTGTTATTAGTAAACCTAGCAACTTAAATGACGTCAGCAGATTGAGTATAGACGTTGTGTTTTCATAATCGATATTTAACTTAGTTCTTGACTGTATATTTAATTGCTGTCGTTTTAACTATTACGCTGTAGATATTCATAATACGTATACGTTGTTCCTTGTCTATTCTACACAGTCATTGTAGTTAATAATTTTTTAAATAAATTTTGTGTTCTATAGTAAAATTTTTATTATTTTGTACAAAAGCGACTAGTAGTATGAAATTCGCATTATAATTGTCTTGTGGTGTCCCCAATTCGTATAAATATTGTGCTATTCCTATGTTTATAATTTCATATGTATTAATGATAAAATAAGTGTATTTATTATATATCCTTAACAAACAATCCCTCAGATCAAGTAAAATAGTATTATTCTAATAAAAATAATATTTTATAATATATATATATATATCGTTTAAATATTTTATTTTATTTGAATTTTTCGTACAAATCATAAAATATGTCCCCTTGGTTGATTTAAGAAAATATTATAGATATATACTACTCTTACCAAATTGGCTACTTAAAATGTGTGTATTAATCAAATTATAATTCTATACGATTATACACTATATATACAATATTATATAGTTTTTTGTTGGAATGTGGTTTGTGTTCAGGTATTATTCATTTAGTTATATTATATTAATCATTCTATTATTATTTTAATTCAAATTGTAAACCATTTTTATTACATTGTATTATGATGTAGTATCTAAGTATATGGTAGACTAGAGATTTTACCACTTTTTATTGAGAAGGCTAGGTTTTGGTTACTTTATTTGCTTTCTTAGGACTATCTTATGGTTATCTTTATGGTTATCTGTATATATATATATATATATATATGCACTGTATATGCTTGCAGTATCATAATATGAACATTTAAACTATTAATATAGTACTGTGACACTTAAAATATGATATAATTAAATGTGTTATATTATATGTTCAGGGATGCATAGGATATTGGGATGTTTTGTCAAATTATTCGGCTACATAGTCAGATCCATTTTCGATAATCATGGTTATCTCCACATAGTACGGTCATTATTTCTATTCTTTGCAGTCTTAATTATACTCAGTGATTATGAAAAGTTGTGTATATTTGTTCAAAAAGTGACAATATGGAGAATACTGCCAAATGTGAGGGCAATTGTCGTGCCACCGAAACTGTAACATAATATGATTGATAAATCAAAATTAAAAGATTAATCAAACTGCTATAATTATTATTATAGCATTATACCAGTATATCTTATTTAAATACGTAAATAATTTATTTATTATTGGATTGTAGTGTCATATTTCATAATGTTGTATATAATGTTTACTTTATATTATTTAGTTTATGAATATATATTCATAAATTATATATTAATGTAAAATATAGTGATGACTAGAATTAGACGAAAGTATGCTTGACTATGTAAAAATAACATTTAGACTACTTATCCCGTTTTTTTATCCTTTTTATATTTTTAAATTGACTACTGTTTGTAGGAGCAACGTGCCACCAGTGCTCATGCACTCCGGCTCAATTTCCTGGACGAGGGTCGTGCCCGCTTTCACTCTGGTCTCTGTGAATGTGCTGCCCAGCAGGTGAATGCGGCGTATGGCCTCCATCAGTGTGGCATGACTGTGCATCAACGGAATCCTGCTCCACCTCTCTATCACACAACGCACCGGTTAGAACCAGATTGTTCCAGGCCCTTCACACCAGGATTTGATGCTGACATCACCTCTATTGCTGATGCAAAATGTAAGAGGTTTTTATGACCTAGAGGGGATTCACCACTAAAATAATATCGGATGTAATATATGTGTTTATTGTTTGGCTTGTCTGTAACTTATGTATATTTTTGTATAATTTCTTATTGTATTATTTATCTAAAAGGGATTTGACATTTAATCTCAGTTATCACCAATCATCACTATGCTTAATTATAGAAATACATTAGACTTAAAATAATGTTTAAGTACTAATATTACATGTGAAACTATTTTAAAGTATATAATTTAAGCATAATAATTATGGGTGACCATATTTTTATTGAATGGCTTTTTTATGTTTGTGTTTTTAAACGCATCTATTGATGATTAAGTTTTTTTTATTTTACTATATTATATGTATATCAGGTCGTCAAAGATTTACAAATTATTAAAGTAATACATTCACGAAACTGTTAAATAACACATTTCAATCGAGTATTCTATAACTCATGCAAATAGAGATATGTTCAGGGTACGTAAATTTTTTAATTCAATCTTTCAAAAAAAATTCCAATTCATTATTTTGTCATAAAATGTATTAATGTAAAAGTTGTAGAATTTTCAAACATTGTTAAAATCGTTAAATTTGTTTTACGTAATATATTGAAACTTTATTTTAAGTTAAGATGTATTCCTATTATAAAATTATTTCTATTAATATTTCTTAGCTAAGAATGTTTTGTAGTCTTATTACAAAGGTATGGAAAATATTTCTGATGGTTTAAAAAATATAAGTGATAATTGCACGTCAATATGAGTCATTTAACGATGTATTATTTTGTAACAGAAAAACATTTGAACATACAATTGGGTTGTCCTCTTGTAGTAATCAATTTAAAAAGCTATATTTTCTTTTATAGACAAATTGTGGAATCTAATGCAAGACTACTATCAACGCGATCCACGCAAAACTCGTGTGGTTCTCAATAACATGTCACCTAATTTCAATGCCTTCATCCGGTAGGTTTATTTAAGGTTATTAATTGCAGTTAGCCTATTGTTATTTATAAAAGCTCAATTCTTATCTGTCAGGGCGTGTTACTGAATATATTTTATAATATCAAAATATATCCGGTAACTTGTATGGAACATCTCGGAAACATACCATAGACTAGTAGTGTGACTAATTTTAAAAATTTTCTGGAAAGTCATTTCAATATTTTATTTTCAGAACCATGTTTTAGTTTTATCAGATTCGTTATAATTTCTTTTTTAATATTAAAAAGCATTTACAGTTAATATGTTACGCTTTTATTTTAAATAATATTAAGTTACATCACACGTCCGTATGATAAACTTTTATTTTATAAAAAACATGAGTTCTGTTAATATTTTATGCAAAATATTTATTTTATTTTTGATCGATATGTATTGTTACGTTACAAAAGTTTATATATTATGTATGTGCTCCTTTTTCATGTGTTTTTTATTGCTCTAAATTGGAAACGGAAATTATAACGCATTATGCTTTAGATTACGTTTCTTTTAGTACAATGCAACCTCTAATAATTCCGACTATATAGTTGAATTTTATACATAATCTTCAAGGACAGTGTGTAACATCTGAAATCTAGTCTATTTCACAGTAATGTGAGTTACATCACTGTGTTGTCTTGTCGACATCATTATGCTAATATAAATTAATATTTCAATTCAAATTATAAATAAATATATATATATATTTTTTTAAATTGTAAAATAATTCATAGAAACTTATTTTTTATACTATATTTCTAAAATGTCTTTCATGCTTTATAACTTAATCATTGATTTGTATTGACATTCTGTGAAAGTTTCCCTTAATTTCATTTGAGAAAAGCGCACAATTATGTGCCAATCATTTTATCAGTAAAGATATAATACATAAATAAATTTTCCTCATCAAACTTGTTCTTTTATTTCAGATCCAACGTTGCCTTCGCAAATGATATTCATGATCTTGGTCATCGCTGGTAGAATTTTCGTCAACATCATCCGCCTTCAACAACAGTCTATTCGTCCAATTTCACGACATAACCTAACATTGCAATTTACTAAATCATTTCCATATTTACTATAAAAATTGAAGTTTCCTTATATTCAGCTTATTAACCCACTCAGGAGTATATATATACACAATCACATCTTTTATTACTCATGCGTTCGTCAATTTCATGGTGTTTTCTATAAATTGCTTCATTTCCTACTTTTTTGGATTTTATCGTTTGATTAACTTTATTACAGTTAGTTGGCATTATATTTCGGCTTACCGTTCTAGTAATTATATCCGTTTCTAATGTGATCGGCTGTTTCTTTATTTTTCCTTCTATTCATAAATGTTTTTATTTAGCAAATTGTGTCATGCTCATAATATTTTGCTTCCCTTCACACCAGTCTCAGTTTTCATAAATTAATCAGTTATTCCACGTCTGTGCCAATCAATAATTTTTTTGTTATCAACGAGTTATGCCTATATAAGTATGCACGTCGTAATATTGCACGTAATCGTTGCACAGTGTGCGGATCTTGATTATGTAGATGTTTGTGTACATTTCGTAAGCGCAATCGAAGTGACTATTATGATGTAGTGGTAATCATTCTACGTATAGCTACTTATGTTGTTAAACAGCTCTATTTTCTGCTGCTGCTACTACTGCTAATACTTATATAATGCGTTTTAGCAAATCTCTTGATTTCACCGAGTGTCTTGCATTTCCTATTCTTGCTCATATAAACCTGTTTACGCACTTCGCTAGCTACTTAAGCTTGCCGTTTATTTGTGTTACTATTAGCCTAGTCATTCACTAATAGTATTGTGATCGGTTCCTATCTTTCTGTAATTATTTCCTTTTGTTTACTTCGAAACGTGGTAAAAAATCTACCAATCCGTTTTATTTTTTATCAATTATATCATATCGGTATCCATTGCCTCTTTTAAATACTTTAGATTGTGTCGATTGTATGCTTAATATTTGCTTGCCTCGGATGCGGCTATTTTCTTCTGTACTGTTTTAGGTGCACCTTAGCGCTTTCATATTATTCAGGTGATCTTGTATCCATCGATTCTTACATACTGCTATTTATATTTCAATGTTAATTATATTATTATCCTACTTATCTGTTCTCCAGCATCCGACGGAGCTCACTTATTTAACGTTTTAATTATATGGAACTAATTTTACGTCTTCCTTTTTTTCCATATTATCATCTGTAACATTTCACTACTCTCTTTTAACTTTCAAACTTGTGACATGCTTTGTAGTTACCGCTCTTTTTGTCTTTTTATAATTAATCCATATATTGATTTGCTTAATTCGGCATTGTTGTCATAATTAATTTTGCTCGATATTGCATTACCTGCAGAATATATACTCTTTTTATATTGGCCTTAGCATCAAAATATTGTTGCTTTCTCATTCACCCAGCACTTATTGAATTTTATTTTTCATTCCTCTAACTGCATTGTGCTTTATGTTATATTGTTCGCCAATGTTGTCCCCAAACCTTAACACATTATAATGTTTTAAAATATCGTCATTCGTTATTTTCGCTTCAAGATTCATTCCAGTAATTTTTCATTATTCTTTGTTTGTATATTTCGCTTGGCGCGTGATTTATTAACGTAAAAGCATTTATCTGGCCTTATGTATGGTACACTGATTATGACCCTTATATAATTCAATTGCTCATAACACATCTGTTATATGTTTCATCATGTTATTCTGTCTGGTTCCGATTTTATTTATTGCATATTTCATTGATATTTCTGTTAGCCTTGGTTGCTGCTAATTTTAATCAATCTGTGGGTGGTTGCTAACTACTATTCTTGTTAAATTGTAATTTTTAGTCTGTTTTGTAATGCTAGGCCATTTACAATTTTGAAACTTACAGCCGATTATTATTGTTTAATGTTTCCCTTGCCTTGTGCTCTTCTGCTATGTTGAACCTTTTGGATTGTACAATTTCATATACTACCATTGTTTTTGTTGTCTATTAGTAAAATTAAAAACACCATGATTTATTAGCCACATTAAACCGTGAAGTTTTCTTAACTGTTATATTATCATGTTTGAATGGTTTCTGAACTTTGTGGTAATAATAACACATTGCGGTCAATGTTTCTAGTATAACCTATAAGTTTACCATTTAATAATATAAAGTAGTAGTGGGTTATTTTATGGATTGAGAAATCAACTAATTTTGGCAGATTAGATTGTTTTATTCAGGAATTTATAAGATTCTTCAAAATTGCATTCAAAACTACTTCAAATATAGGGAGTTTCGTAATGAATTGTGTATTTTGAAATCAATGGTTTTTCTACGTTATAATAATTAATTAGTGCTTGATTTTTTTTATTGTATATTGGATCTATTCTAATTTGCAATAAAATAATGGGGTAAAGGGTTCATAAAAAATGTCCGAGATAATTGCAATCGCGCAGAAATCAAATAAAATTGCTCATCAATTGCATGCATTTTTAACATAATTTTTGTTGTATCATGGAATGGTTTAAAAATTACAAATAAATAAATTTAGACTTACGATCTTTATCACAGTTATAACTTGCACATATATATGCATAATGCTTAAAATTGTTCTAATAAAATTATCATTATTAGCAAAGTTTAAAAATGTATAGGTATATATACGCTCACAGCATAGCCATTAATCATAGTTTTATAGGTCAACTTTTTTTTGTTTTAGATGTTTTCATCCCTGTCAATAAGGTTAACTATTTAATTATTTTGTGTCACAAAATCTACGTATACTGATGATTTGGTCCATAAAAAACTGCACTTTTTATAAAGCTCCAAACATCGCAAATTTATTATAGTGCATCTCCCAACCGTACAACGTGTTTTGATATGGCTAGCATTTTAGCGCTGCTCTGCTTGAGTCTGATATCTTTCACAAAGATACCCTTTGTCACCCAGTAATAGGGCACAATTCTCCAGATTACCGGCTTCTAATCTGTCTTTCAATCTGCAATTGTTTCAGATTTTGCCATCGTGAGTCGATCCAGACCAACGAGCCACAACGCGGTAGATCTTGAGATCAGGTACACAGATAATTTGAATATTTAAAGTGACATCGCTTTTTCGATTTGGGAAGGCTTCCATGGGTCATCACGATTTGACAGTTTCTTTATCGAGATATGTGTACCATCTATGGCACCGATAATGCCAGGAAAATTATAAATTTTATAAATATTGAAGTTTCAATAAATGTGAAGTGAACAAAAGAAGTAGGCCTATAACCAAATTGAGGCTTTACTAAACATAGAACTTATCCATATGAAACATAGGCGTATAGTAAACAGATAAAGTTA
>JAUZND010000668.1:0-13983 GCA_034780555.1 Coelogynopora nodosa | reverse complement strand
AGGTTATTAAGATCTCCCAAGTCCGTAAGCGATGTTTTTCAGAGCCGGCAGGTTAAGCGTAGTGTTTTAGCACTACTGAATTTACAAGTACATGTAGTTAAACGCAACAATATACCTGCGTATGTTTTAATATAAGTATACATATAGTGTACGAATAGTATACGTGTAGCATCTACGTAAGGCGCTTTCATACTAGTAGTATATCTCAAAACAATTTCTATACTTTCTTTAGTCATCGTGATCTGTGAATCAGTCCTGCAAAGCAGCGTATCGATAAAAATTAATTAATGTACTCGAATGACCGATTTCTAAATAGAAAAATAAAACTGAATGACCTTGACTTAGTGGGAATCCCCATTGAAATCACCCTGATCGGACGATATATGGTCGTAAAGCATCGTATTGCGAAAAATCAATAAGTGTACTTCAATGATCGATTACTATCAATAGGGTTCCTGTGATTAATTTCAAATTTGTAAAATCGAAATCCGTGACCTTGAATTAATCGGAAATGACCTTGACCTCGTTTAAATCGGACAATAGAAATCCACATCAAACATTTGTCGACATATCAACCAAAAAACAAATACTCGATTCTTATTGGCTGAAAAATTCAAAATCATTTTCATTAGGTAGGAGGGTATCGGTATCGAGAGGGAGTGATCTAGAGTACGCACACTCATATACTACTGGTGCTCCACAGATTAATTTGAAATTTAACACATTGACCAGTTGGAAGTTTTTAACAAATATGTTTAAATACAATGTCAAATTATATATAAGATGATTATTCATTTTAATCAAAGAATATGTTATTGATATTAATGTGTTATTGGTACAAAATATGTATAATACAATAACCAATAATGGTTAAATGAGATTATAAAAAAATTAGAATACTACTGTATTTAGAAACGAATTTTGTAAAAATAAAAAGTATTTTAAAACCTACTTTTTTGAAATTTAATAGAACCGCAATAAACCAATATATATATACGTTCCCTTTAGTTAGCAAGACGCTATAATGGTTGCGAATAAAGAATATGCTCAGAAAAACAAAATTACAATTGATATGTTAAAATTTTAATAGATCAACATCTTATCAAACTAGGATATGTCTGTGAACATTAACCTCAATAATTTAATAAAATGTAAATAAAATTGGATGACAAATAATGTATCTTTCTGGAGAAATAATGAAGAAATAAGCTGCTGATAAATATACCAATACAAAATCATGCGAACGCAATATGCTATAATTAATGATCGGTATTCAAATATCACTCAGCTTCTAAATTCTCTATGTGATAACCAGGAAGCAAATGTAAGGTCAGACGAAGGCGACTCACATTACTTTCAAATGGAGAAATATGTCAGAAAAGGGTGTGTACTATCACCCCTTCTATGAAAAAAAAGTAAGTTTCTATTGAAGATGAGCGAATTGAAGAACGGAAATACACAGATGATACCACAGTACTATCAGAATCGCTAGAAGAGACACAAGGAATACTTAACAAAGTAACAATAGAAAGTAAAAATGATGGCTCCATTTCAATGTAGAAAAAACGAAAATGATGGTAATAGGAAAACATGAAAACGATATGGATCTATCAGTGGACAGAAAAAGTGTTGACAAAGTCAACTATTTCGATTTCCTGATGATCTTATAACACCAGACGGAGAAATTGACAGAAGAATTGCATTACGACGGTCATCACTATGGGCTCTCAGAAGGATTTGAAAAAAAGACAAATTGCTTTACAAAGATATTAGTAAATTTTAATAGTATTCAATGGCCGAGTGATTAAGACGCTGGTTTGCGGATGCGAAGGTTTTTTTGGTTTCAGAACAGGTTCGAGCCTACTCTTGGACTCTCCTGTTCCTGGCTAGTCACCCTTAATGGGTTCGTTTGGTATGAAAAACGTCAGGGCCTTTGATCCGTCTCTGAGTGTTTATTAAACAGATTTCGACGTTAAATACATAATAACGTTTTTAATTGAATAATACATACATATACATATAAATCAATAATAAACATGCTATCATACCAGGTTGATGGGCCTCTCCTCCGCCAAAGAAGGAGTCCCCAAAATGTGGAAAGAAGTCGTCATTACCGTCCGCCTCTTCGAATGGACTGTACACCCCTTTAAAGGGATATTCACCGTACTGTTGCTCGTGAAATGCGTCGAAGTGCTGGTCGTTTTGGCCACTGAATGATCCGGAAGAACCGAATATGTTATCAAAAACATTTTCAAAATCAAAGAACCCGTTACCACCACCGGCATGATGAAACATGCCCTCGTCAGGGTGACCATTATCATCCTTAAAAGCAGCTTCACCAAACCGGTCATAACGTTGGCGCTTGTTTACGTCCGAGAGTATTTCATGGGCTGCATTAAGATTTAAAAATGTGAAATATCTATTTTAAACTATGTATACCGAGTATGAAATATGACATGACATATATAAGAAATATTTTAATTTATATATTTTTCTATAGCACTAAACATAATATAATAGCGCAGATATATCTGAATAAAATGGAAAATTAAAGCAATAAGCACTTTTAAAAATAATTGTTCATATTTCAATACCTTTATAGAAGAAATCGGAATATAATTAAGGAATGTTAAATAGCGAGTTTTTGTTGGACAATATTTTCTTCTGTTAAATATGCTGCAAGTCGGGAAATGCACTAAAGAAAAGACACTACCTAATTTTGTGTAATTCTTCATAATATAACACTACTTCCTAAAATATATCCATCTATAAAACATTCCTGATACTATTTCAGTAATTTAATTATGTGATTCCTTATCCAAGGCCCTAAATTTTCTCAACCTGGATAGATTAACCTCACTAAATTACAATATATAAAAATTAAATTTTTTGATTAATTATAACTTAGTTTTTTGGTGTTACAAATATGTATGTACCTACAAATGATTTAATTTATTTATATTTATTAAAACTAAATTAAAACTAAAATATTTTTAAAATGCTGGAAATGTATATATGTACCTCTGTTCACTTTTAGATACATTTCTTCAGCTTGTTTTGATTTATTTTTATCAGGATGATATTGCTGTGCCTGTTTTCGAAATGCGCGTTTGATTTGTTGTGTTGTAGCCCCATGAGATACACCAAGAACATCATAGAGATTCTCTTCACAGAGAACTATTGAAAATGATGTACAAATAAGGAATATAATGGACTTGAGCAGCATCTGAAATAAAAAATACAAGTACAATGAGTAACAGTTGCAATAAAAATTAAATGGCAAATTTTACTTTAAATTAATTTTAAAATGTCATAATATATAATTTGATTAAAAAATTAAGAATACTCATTACAATAATAGGTAAAATAAGATAAAATAACTAAATTCCTACGGAGGAGGCAGACTTAGTTACACCTCATCACAAAAAATCATACAAAGAATGTTTAAAAAGCATATTTTAGCTTTAAAATAGTAAAATAATATTTTATTGGTGGCATGCAATAAAGTGCGAAGAAATAAATATCTCGAAAATAGATGCACAAAACTTCTCGAATCAACTGTTCTACCAACAGAAATTATAATTTTTACTCTACAGTAAAACAGGCTCAAAAGGCAACATATTTAAGGGCAATTTTTCTAGAATATTTAAAATAAAGACTTCTTTGATATCAAAATCTCAAATGAAAGTATTGCTTCCCTAAGGTTTTTACTACTGGCCTAGTTGAACATGTTTGTATTTAGGGTTTTCAGGGTTTGGTAGCTTTGAATGTCTTTGGATTATACTTTTTTTAAATGTATTCAAAACACATGACTTCCTTATGTTTGAAGGAGACATTTGAAAGACCTTCAGGGTATACTTTCCAGTTGAAATTAGTATGATGTATTATTGAAATAGGTAATTCCTTTATAAGACATTCAACAGGCTAAGTGATCATAATATGACTAAATTTATTATGTCCAATGTACTTTATAAATAATTCCATATGAACAACACTTCAGAAAAGCAAGGATAATATATAAGTAGTATAGGAAGTGTCGATTTTAGCACACTACTCGACCTCCAATCTTTCATTGGCTATAACCTTTTAGGACAGTAACCTATAACAACCAAAGCTGGCACGATGAAATACAAATATAAGATAAATGGGACGACTCCCAGTGAAAACCGGTCTTAGGCTAATATAAAAAAAAGAGTTAACACAACTATCCTAATCTATGAAAAGATATCTTTCAAATACAAAAAAACAAACTGCATGTTCATATCATGTTAGTAAAAAAAAATGTTGATTAATATACTGATAGCCGAGTCATTGTATTTAAATGAAATTTTTAAGGAGTGTTTTAAAGTTAAAAATGTATTTTTTGGATTTGAAGGCGAAAACGCAGATGATCTGCTTAATGATTACAATAAAAGGGAAGAAAACTAAGCAGAGAACTTGGATAATATACATTTTGAAAAAATTATTGGTAAGGATTAACGTATGACACGATTTACATACAAAAAGATCAAAATATTCCTAAGATAAGTGTTTCCTAGAAGATAAACTGCATTTTTATTCTATAAATTTGTTAAATATTTGTGAATTATTACATTTGTGAATGAATTAATTAATGAATAATCAGACAATTTTTACAACATTTATTTTAGAAATTAAGTATTTAAGCATCAATACAGTAACATAATTTGATTTTTTGAAATATTATTAAACAATAAAGAATAATAGAGAATCTGTATGAGGAATCTTCAGTATAAAAATATAATAATTAAGTGAGTCATATAAAATATTTCCAGGTATGGAAGCATTGATAGGATAAAGTAAATTGTCCGAATACGAATTACAATCAAAATAAGTGCACAGGAGCATAGAATTACAGAGTTATAATACACTATTGTTCACTTTGCTGTCTCTCTAGGTGGACTTGGCATTGAAACTGGCAGAGATTATTTGTAAGCATATTGATGAATGAATTGCGAAATGCTAAACGGACAAATGGCACATTGAATGAGATAGTTATATCCATTCAAGGATAAACCTATTGCGGCGATTTTTTGGGCAGCTTGGAATGTAGTTGGAATTTGAATAGGAATGTCTGATAATAGTTCATCAGCAAATTTTTTTGTATTTTTTCCCAGCAGTTCGTGTTATAAGAATGTAGTAATAACTCGAAATACCGGGGAATGCCCCTAGTTTGTTCTGTATAACAAACTCCTTCCAATCGGTTCAGTTTCCATCAAAATACTCAACAAAATATACTTTAGAGCTTCGAGTAACTATTGTACCGAGTTCATCGAGTGTTGAAGAATCATGTGAGCGATACGTCTTTTTGAAAGAGCCAAATCTGAAATCGACTTGACATCTGGCATGCCCAATATCATGAAGAAAATTTAAATTATTTGCAAATTAGGATTGGTGAACATCAAATGAACACAGAGCCATAGAACAAATGATTCATATTTTGTCCACTGCAATTGTCCATTTGAATTCGGAGCTTTTGATTCAAACTTTGCTGATTCAGTAAATTCTGCAAGCAGGTCAATATTACATTTGCATTATGGCATTCTGTATTATCCATTCCAGGAGCGCTTCTTTCCCAATTAAAAAAATGAATTGTTTTTTTCTTAAGCTCATCAAATATCCCCATCATGTTTACACGTTAGGGAACTAGACTATGTATATATAAACCCGTCTAGACTATGACAGTTAATCGACATTTTGTGCGAAATCTATTGTCAAAAAGAACCAATCTTCTGATGTCTCCCTACCAACTGATATACAATTGACAGCTTATTTCAGCCAAAGACAGATGTGCTTTAAAATCATTCATGGTTGCAGTAGCTTCATCTTCTCCATGACTGTTGCAAATTTTGTCTCAAAATTGCTCACATTCATGGCAAACATCTGCCATTGGAGGCATTCGTTGTAACTAAAAGTAAACACCACAGAGGCCCTTTTAATCGTAGTATTATACTAGAGAAAAATATTAGTTGATGCTTGATGAGTTCCGTGTATCGATCGTGTGACACTTGATAGAAGCTCTGTGCGTAAGCTCTATTCACTATCGCCTTCGCCCAGGGATCCGGCATCAACTTAAACGACTCCTCTTCTCAGCTCTTCCAATGTGCAGGTGACGAACTGGGAAATGGACTTCTCAAGTCAGACCCCGGCGTCATCTCACTGCCCCCAGATCAACTTCTCAATGCGATGAAAGCCATGGCCGTCATACCGGTAGCCACTGTTGTCAACAGTGCGGAGCTGGTTCTCCTGCGCCAGAATCGTGATGAACCTTTTAGATCTTTCGCTGCTCGGGTACGCGGCAAGGCGGAGACTTGTGAATACAGCGTTCAATGTGGTTGTGCAATTCCATCCAATGTCGACTTCACCGAGATCATTGTCATATATGTTCTTATTGCTGGTATCGCCGATGCTGATATACGACGCGAAGTTCTTGGCACGGACAAAATCCTAGAGCGTACTATGAATAACGTCATCGCCATAGTGGAAGCTAAAGAAATGGCACGCAATGCCCTCCCTTCCTCAGCGGCAGGAATATCATCCTTCAAACGACATTCAACCTTACCTATGTCGTTGCCTACACCCATCAAGTCTGATCGTAGCCGTGTGGCAAGCTGCCTTGAATGCAAAGCCACCTTCGCTCTCTTCTCAGAGGGCACTAGAGGGTGGAACACAAAACCACACCGCCTGTGCCTCATTTGTTATAGGTTGGATAGAAGTAAACACCGGAATCAGAAGCAACGCTCTCAACCCACTCAATCTGAGACGACATCCACAATGGCTCAAGTATCCCACTCTTCAATCAGTTTTTGACGTCAGCATCATCGTAAAAAACGTCGCACGAACAATGGACCCAATGTAGCAGCGTTAAAGCTAAAGCATCACATCTTCTCCAAAGGTGAATGTCGAAAAGCGCGTGCTTACAATCACCCAAAGCTCCAAATGCAGCTATCTGTGTCATTAAATGTCAGTAAATGTCAGTAAATGTCAGTAAATGTCAGTAAATGTCAAAAAAATTGGGTAATTTATTCGGAATTCTCATCTAAATCAATGTAATTAGCAAAATGAAGCTGAGTCAACCTCAGAATCCTCATTGAAATCATCCTGCAATATATGGCCATAATACATCACAATGGTAAAATGTCTACAATTCTGTCAAATTTCAACTTATTATTTAAAATAAGCACTGACTCATAGCTATTCTGCTAGTCTACCTATTTAATTTCAATCTACTATATGTATATAAAAAATTGATTTAATCATCTGTAAATCACAAAAATGTCTATAACTTCGTTAAATTTAAACCGATTTAAAAATATATACGCTAGCTCATAGCTATTTGAATGTCTATCTATTAATATTTTTTTACTATAAAATATATCTATACTACTTACAAAAAAACTAAAAAAGTAGATAAAAGATTTGGCTTATGTTGCTGAGTCATCATACCAAGTTTGGTTGTTATAAGTTGTAAACATCAAGAGTTATAGGCTAAAAACAAAAACGACGTCTCGAATGACATCATTGTTCGTCAAATTTTTTTTAAAAAACGGTATAAAAACAAAATTTATAATAAAATTATAAAATTATTATGTTATTACATACTAATTAAAATTGTTATGTTATTACACACTAATTAAAATTGTTAAGGTTATATACTACTAACACATATTTGTAAGTAGTATACAAAAAGTTATATTATATTTGTGAGTCATCATTCCAACTTTTGTTGTAATAGGTTACTACCCTAAAAAGATATATCCAATGAAAGATGTTGGTGTTTTTATGATCCATAATGATTCGGATCGTAAAAAAAGGTTAGCGCTAATTCCTTTTGTAATTTGACATTTGTGGGGGTAGGGGGTAGGGGTACGGGGGTATGGGGTCAAAGGTCAAGTGGTGCCAGAATTCACTCTTCCTATACTACTCGCATGTCGAATACAACATAGGTAGTTGAGTAGGCGACCTGAATTGTGGTCATAATTAAATTGGACGAAGTTGTTTCCGACGATTTCAGCTATGGTAGATGGAGGGATGTTATTATGTTAACCAATATCAAAACCAACGCCTAAATGTGTTAATAAATCTCCAGCTTCTATTTACATCTTTGACTGCGCTACAAGAAATATATGTTAAAATCGCTACACATCATTGAAATATGTTATTTACTATATTATAAAATATGTTTATATTATAATTGTATATAAACTTTTATCAGATACATATATACGTATATACATGTATATATGATACTGCAGTTTTACTAATTTACTTTTATTTTATTCAACATATATACGTCATATGATATACATCTTAATGTACAGTTATCTAATTCATAAAAATACATTAACTCGAGAATTATTTTAAACTTGTTTATATAAATACTTTAAAAAAAACAATTAATGTCACACAGAAGTACACTAACACATTAATTACAGTGGCTTGTGCAGTGGGGGGCTTCCATGGGTTACGGAACCACTCTCCCTAAAATTTTAAAGATACACTAAAGAGAAACGCATTTTAAGTTAAAGAATTATTATACATACGTACAACATGCTATAAATCCTGAGTACGATATTCACATAATTAAGTAATACAGCCAACTACAATATGTTTTATAGGGAAGATATTTAAGTTCTCGTTTCTTTGTTATATAGTTACCCTTTCTTTTGATTTATATTTTATTATTTCTGATTTATTTATTTTCTTTCTATCTAGTGAGCTGATTTTGCCTGATGGTTCCAATCAATTCTATTTTATTATAACTACAAAATTATTATTTTTAAAAACGATCTTAGCACACCTTTTTCTCATTTCAGAACACCCCTTGACTTATTTCCTGCATACGCCCCGGAATTAGTTGATATAAAATTGAATAATTTAGTATTAAGATGCCAAAAAGTAAGCTAGTAAACTGTGGCCTGACACGCTGTCTTCTAATTTTTCAGCAGAAATAGGAATTTCGTCGAAATATTCTATATATAATTAGGCTCTAAATGGTTCCGGCTCATTCGTGTACGTAGCAATATTATAGTGTAGAAGGCAGCACACATGGCACGATGAACGCCATCACCATGTCAAGTTAGTATCGATGCCGGGAGTTCGGTTTTTTTCCTATTCAGTTTCTTTGTGTGTATTTCTTTCTTCACTATAAGGTGACTGTAATCACATAAAGGACCTGTGCCCAAGTTTGGCTACTCGCCAAACCTGCCTTCATATAATACAGTAACCTATCTTCGCATATTTAGTAGACTGGCTTGAGGTTCTATTCACTAACTAACTGTGAATACTGTTGTAAAAGTCAAAAAATTATATCACTGATAATAAAAGGTAGTGTACGCTTGTGGTGTCTTGTTTTATTGCTATATATTTTATTTAATTTATATTTGGCCAGTCCAGTCTATTATATTGAGCAAATTACAAAAATACTTTTTTAGATTTTGTTCAGAAAAAATACATCATATTAATGCATCCATTTAAATACCCAAATAATTTTGAAAACAAGTTATACTTGTTTATATTCTATATAGTATATCGTTCTTTTTCGCAGCAATCGACATATAATTTACACTTGTTTACCAATAAACTACCACTAAAAGGGATAAATAAATGGCGATTCGTAATCCAATAAAAATTTATAATATTCAGTAAACATGTTTCTATCGTACTACAATAAAAAAACACGCTTCTCCCTAAAGTCGTAAATACATAAGCAAAATCCAATGAAATTCAGAAATGCTAAAAAGTTACGCGTAGAAAACGACCCGACTTTCTTTGATCATGTCAAAACACTACAAGTTAACTAACCGACTAATACTTGGTCGAAATAACTAATTGAATTACAACAAGCTTCGATCTATACTTCGATCATATAAGAAAATAAAACCAGAGAACTAGTCAAATCTATTTATAAATAAACCTGAAAGCGGAAAACGACTATTAAGACTTAGTTGCGATCATACTAAGTCGAGTACTTTCCCGCCAAAAATACGACCCGACTAAGTAAATACTAGTTTCTATAATTTTTCCTTTAAAAGTCTCTTACCATTAATTTTCATATATAGCTTTTCTTTAACGTACAGAACTTTACCTTCTAAATTTGGCCTATAAGTTAAACTCTTAAATTTTTTGTCCATCATACTTTATCCACGCCATCAAATGGTCATTTAATTAATGTTAACAATTTTGCAATGCATTTTAATTCAATATAATATATATAAGATGAATAATATAACGTATTAATGTTCGTAAAATATAATCAAGTAGAAGTACTATTTGCGTAGAAACAGCCAGCAGTATGAAAATATGATATCATATAACTCATTTTAATTAAATAAGGTTGAATTTGTTCATTTAGTATTTTAACTCTTTTGATATTACAGATATTTTGATTTTACAGATAGGTAGTGTTAATCATGGTAAAGCTCTCTGAAACCAACTGCCAATTCAAGTAGGCCTAAATATAGTCTATACTTTTTTCTATTTAATATAAATAACAATCGATTTTAGGTGGGTTTGGTACGACTAAAAGAATTCGTTCTGTGTTATACTAAAAAAAATGCTAAAGATTAACACAAACCAAAAATATTTCACAAGCGCAAAATATTTTATTTTGAAAATAAATAATTACTTAATTGCCATTTACACATATACACATTCCGAAGATAAAATTCATCATTGAAACATTGATAATTATATATTAATTTCTACGTATTGATATTTGCCTCATTATAGTATGTTTCGATTTATATGCAATAATGTGACTGAAGCAGAAACTAAATTTCAATATCTAATCGGCCGTATTTAATCAGTATGGTAATTGAACTATTTTATATTAAATTTATATGTATACTAAACAAAGTGTAAAACTTGATATCGTGTAAATCGTAACAGCACAAAAAGAAAAAGGTAAAAACTAAAGGTCTTTTAAAGCATTTTATTGTAAATCATAACTACCCTATACCGATTGTACATTAGAGCTTTTTATCAGTTATCTCACTGAAGAAATTACATATTTTTTGTAAAATGGGATATATTATAAATATATTTGAAAATGTCAAGCACTTAGTTAAATAGAAGATTTTATGAGTAATGTTTAATTAATACTTTTTATAAAGATTTCTTTCATATAACCAAAATTTTATATATATATCTTTCATTTGGACATTATTAATTTTGTGGAGGAGGACAGATTGGTTAAAAATTTCATGTGATTGTTGTACGTAAAGATATTGAATTAGTAGTAATTATAGCTCTATGGTTGTACGTCAAATAAAATATGTACTAAATTAAAATTAAATTTACTGTATAAGTGTTTGTTGCGTTATGAACGATTAAATGGAGCGATTTCAAATAAGATATTATAAATAATAATTATCACGCATGAAACATTGATAACAATATATACCTATGTATGTGTATAGATATGGTATTCATGGTTTTATTTAAGTTGTACATTAATTATGTGTACCACTTAATTGTTTATAATTTACTAAATTTATTGCAGAGATGATATAAGAGAGAGTGTGAAAACAAATTTATGTTATCATTGATTCATTACAAAAATAAGCTCATCAAAAACAGAACCTTTTATTAAAAAAATCAGAATTCTTATATTCTTATATTGTAATGTATTGCTCACACCATTTTCTTCTTTTATCAATATAGACATAATATATAAGGTAGAACAAAATGTGCAAAATATTATTATTTTGGAAAACAGTTCCAAGAACTGTATTCTGGGAAACTGTTTATTTTTCTTGATAATAGTTTTTAAAAAGAATCAGTGCAGTATACCTAGTAAAAAATTACCAATACATATTAGTCAATTGAATATTAATAACTGCAGGAGGAAATAATGTCAATTTAAAAGACTGGTTTAGGTTTTTATCTATTTTTCAATATAATCAAAAATAATAATTTTAATCAGTTTAGCAACAACAAAAAATAGTACATTTTTTTGGGCCTAATAACATCGATTTTTTACAATATTTTTTTTTAAATTTTCCCTTGCCTTATTAAAGAAATGTACAAAATTAAAATTAGAAAATGTTTATCATATTTCATTTTAGGCTACCAGTAATTGTAACCCTATGTAACGAGATGGATGGTGTACAATTTAATAGTTATCATCAAAAACAAATAATTTAATCTATATCCAAAAATTATGTCAATGTTGCAATTCAACATTTTCAACCATTATTTCAGGATATAATCAATTTTTTTCCCCAGCAACTAACTGGCAGTTTTTAGTTTGGAAAAAAGAGATAACGGCCAATCGATTGGTATTTCTCAGAGGACAGACAAAATAAGGTGAAACGTAATTAAATTAATCATGCTGGCTGATAGACAAAAACCGATGACCTATTAAACGCGTCAGTTGTTCGCTTTACCTTCACCGTTATTGAGGAAGGCTTGTCCGGTTGTAGATTTTTTTAAATGATACAAAAAAAATTGATTCTGTCGGTTAAATTGATTCCACATTTAAAAATATACATAGCCGACATAAAATGCATAATGCCATAAATACATATAAACACATTAATTAAATAAACTAATGTCATCGATTGTCCATTGATACCCCACCACATTAAAGCATAAATAATATTTTGCCCTTCTGGGGAACAATTTGTACTATGCATTAAATGAATTTGTATATACAGATATACTACAGGTAATGTGACATCAAAAATATAAAAATAAGTATTCATTTTAGTTAGTTTTGTTTTACCCGATATTTATACATCCAGAATTTGTTATCAATAAATAAAGTCTATGATAAATAAATGTTTTTCTTCAAAAATATGTCCTTTATTATGGTTTATATGTATAAAAAATAATTATTTTAACTTTTAAATAATGTTTGCCATTTATACAATACAAACTTACCCCTTTGAAATATAATACACAAATCTAATAAAAGCAAGACTGATTGAGTGAAAAAATGTCATTGTACAGGGTGTCTCAAAATATACGCATAATATTATAAGCCGGTTATCATAAATCGCACACCACATCATAACTCGAGGTGCGTACCTATTATGCGTATATTTTGAGACACCCTGTGTATAATACCGCAGTATACGATATTTTATCGCATTGTTGCCATTAAAGAATTGGAAATATTTTATTGAGATGATGACTATAGGAAGTCAAAGTAATATATATGCAAATTGTCATGCTTAACTCGAATGTTTCCTAAATAACAGATATAAGTATTCTTCATTTATTAACAAAATAAAGATAAAAGTTAATGAAACGTATCAGCAAAAAAATTAATTACACTATCTGGTTCACTGAAAATGTCACCAAAAGTCATCATCCTACAAAAATGTGACAATAATCCAGGCAGAAATGTGTCTAGGCTTCCATATACATAGGTAATAAGCATCCTATTATAGAAGCGTTAATAATAGCGATTTTTTAACTTCTGATTCGTTGATAAAAGTTAAGCAGTGAGTATAATTGTCCGTGACGGTTAATTTATTGCCTATACAATATGATTCATATTTCGAACTGCAAACATGTGAAATTATATTTTTGTATATTTCGATAAATTGATCTGATATGAACCCATTTGTAACTTTAAATAATTCGAATATTATTATCAATATGTTAGCAAGTTTTATTATATGTTTATTTTATGTTCCTTCATTATTTTTATACTTTAGGTATTGGTCTATATTTGGCTGGTTTTATTGAGTTTTTTCTCGGAAGGTATACTCCTGTTTCTTCCAGTTATAAAATTACCTCTCCCTTGCCTTTTGTGTATCTCTTTGTCGGTTTTCTTTGTTATATAATTACCCTTTCTTTTGATTTATATTTTATTATTTCAGATTTATCATTTTTCTTTGTCTGGTCAGATGATTTTGCCTGAATCAACGGAAACGTGCCATATCGCCACCCTCCCAAGTGGTCACCCTATTGTTAATAGCTGGAAACATATTCCCTAATCACCGCGCTGTTTTG